>BGPR01014029.1:0-40231 GCA_013235015.1 Araneus ventricosus | reverse complement strand
GAATCCAAAAACTCATATAGAATAATAGTGTTTTTCACATTGCAGACGTATTCCCTAAATTAGTAACACCTTGGGGAGATGCAATATTATCCAATAACAAGCAATAAGAAAATACTGTTCCTATGGTTCCTAAAATAAAACTTCTTGTGATTGGCAATATTTTCCAGACAGTGAAGTGCAGGTTCTTTTCCACAATGGACAAAAATCGCTGTTGAATTCTGTTGACTTCCTGCTTCCTGCTTAACATTTCATGCGCTTTCAGCCACAGGTCAGTGGCAGCTTCATGTACCAAAGAACCGGATAAAGCTAAGCCCATGTAAGCCACAGAACTTGCAATAAACAGACACCATACTGCAAAAATATGAATCGTATCGATAAATTCAGCTGAGCGAGTAATCACAGCCATTCCAAAATACATTGTGCATGCATTATAAAGCGAAGCAGTAAATACAAAAACAGATAGTTCATTCTCAATTTCTGACGCGAAAGTTCGGATGAAAACATATTCACCAATAATTTTTTCATAGTCTGGATCAGGTGCAACTGTCATATGTTTAGTGATATGTCGTAAACATTGTCGCAACTGACTACATAAGATCGTATAAAAAGCCATAAAACTGTTCATGGGTAACATGACGAAAAGCTGTGAAAAGCAAAATATCATCGCCAATAACCATAGGACAGGATCGGATAAATTGTGTTTGAACAACATAATTTCCATGCGAACCTCAAGCATATTCATGTAACTGAAGATAAATACAAGAATATATAACGCTGTTGTTAAAACGAAACTTGCAATAAATAAATTCTTATTACCTGCTGTTGAAAATTCCGCGTTTTTAGTCAATACCGTCATTTTAGATGAAATCTTTCTCAGATTGTGCATTCTGGCACTTAATATCCATCTATGAACAAGAGATGTAAACACCAGGATAACATTAGCTCGGCACATAGCCAATTTATGCTTGTAAATTAGAAAAGAAATATTAGTTAATGCAAGAAAAATTGAAATGAAACAATTCGAAATGAAGGTCAAATATTTCCGCCATTGAATTCCCAAAATTTCATTTTGATTTCCATTTGATTCAAATATAATTGATAACCGAAATATCAAGAAAATATATTTGTAGAGTGCATCAAAATGACGTTGGAATTTTCTTTCCATCGCTGCAGAGCTGTTTAGTATGAAGAAAAGTTTCCTTGAAGAAAAAGTAATTTATTTTCAATTTCTTCAACCCAGATATTTGCTGTTTTGAAGGAGAAATTGAGAACAAGAAATTTCACCAACCTCCTTGTAATAAATAGGTGGGAACATGGACCTAAATTTATGGAACTCACTAAGTCTGGAGTGTGATGTTTTATTAGAAATAACGAATTTCCGTTATATCCATAGCAACAACATTCGATTTTGAGAGATTTGTATACAACACTTTCTTTCGAACGCTTTCGCGATAAAAAAACTTTGAGAAAAAGTCAGGGTATAAGATTTGGTATTCAGAAATAATCAATTTATGTTAATGTTGTGAGTTTAAAGGAAAAAAGGCAAAGATGGAGATTTCAGAAATTAACGATCAGTTTTCGTTCTCACAAAAGTAAGGTTTGACAAAGTCTAAAATAATTTATTTAACAGTTTAATTTTAAGCTGAAATTTAATTTCTTTCTAAAGAATTTAATTTGTTTTTAAATAATTCCTATCTATCTAAAGTAAATAAAAAAAAGAATGCAGGAAGAATATTATTTATATATAAGAAGACTTATTGCACACTGTCACAACAGTTAAATAGTAAATGTGAAAGAAATAATAACTATGATAACTTAGACTTTATCCCTTAAAAATAGTATAAAAAAACTTCTCAGATAGTCCTTATGATTGTTTTCAACTGTTATTCCCAGTTATTTTCTTCCGTATACTAAAATTTTGAATATTTCTGGTGCCTTTATCGATTTAACATTGTTTTACGACAGAAAGATTAGAAGTTCATTTATCTTAGTAAGAAAGAAAAAAAAATGCTTAATCTTACAAAGAAATAGAGAATTACACCAGTTTATAGTATAGTCCGAATTTAACAAAGATTTTTTCAATGAATTCAGCTGTTATTGTTTGGTCGCATTAACGAAATGATTGTTTCCATCTTCCACAGAGAATTATATTCTTTATTTTGTGAAGAAATTCCAGTTCAGAAATGTCGTCTGCGTTGTAGTGCAAAAAATCTATGGGAAGCTGTCTCTGCTAAACGGTCGCTGGGATTGAGGGTCGTAAACTTACTTAACTTACTCAACTGTGACTTTCTGTGACTAAAGCAGCTCTATGTGACTAAAGTAACTCTATGTGACTAAAGTAGTTTTATGTGATTAAAGTAGCTCTATGTGACTAAAGCAGTTCCATTATGTGACTGGAATAGCTCTTTGTAACTCTCAATTTAAGTGACTGATTCGTAATTTTAGATGGGGATTTTTCGCGGAAAAAAATCTTTTTCTCAAATGTAATATATTTATTCGTGTTATTAATATTGGATGCAATTTCTGTTAGTAACAATCGTATGCAAAATCGGACGATGGTACGAGAAATAGCAAACGAAATTCAACAATTCTAGAGTCTGTCGTGCTCATTTTTCATTCTTGTTCATCTCTTCCTCACTTATTTGACGTCTAGCATCAGCTCGATTTCGTCTCCGCATCAACAAATTGCTTCGCTGGCTCTTTTTGGCAAATTCTAGAAAATTCTACGAAACAAAATTTGGAAAATCTAGTTAATATACTGCTCACAACTGACTGCAGCAAGCTACTGAGGCAGCCAGACAGTTAGGTATGAGAAAGTGCGGGAAGCTAGGTTGGTCACTCCATGCACGCGCATCGGTCGCTGTGACGTCATCAAAATTCTTCGTGATTTTCACCAACTCGGCAACTCGACTGTGACTAAACCTAATTCCAAATTCTAAAATTCTTCTTGCAATCTACAACATCCATCTTTTTTCAGTTAAATGAAAATAAACTCTTTATGTTAACATCCCCAACGGCAGAGTAACAAACTATACTAGGCATCCCAATACAAACAATGAATACAAAAACTTGTATAGAATAAAAGTGTTTTTACAGGGTAGATGTATTCCTTAACTTAGTAACACCTTGGGGAGATGCAATATTATCCAATAACAAGCAATAAGTAAATACTGTTCCTATAGTTCCTAAAAGAAAAATTCTTGTGATTGGCAGTATTTTCCAGACAGTGAAGTGCAGGTTCTTCTCCACAATGGACAAAAATCACTGTTGAAATCTGATCACTTCCGGCTTCTTGCTTAAGATTTCATGTGCTTTCAGCCACAGGTCAGTGGCAGCTTCATGAACCAACGAACCGGATAATGCTAAGCCCATGTAAGCCACAGAACTTGCAATAAACACACACCATACTCATAAAATATGAATCTTATCGATAAATTCGGGTGAGCGAGTAATTATAGCCATTCCAAAATACATTGCGCATGCATTATAAAGCGAAGCAGTAAATACAAAAACAGATAGTTCATCCTCAATTTCAGACGCGAAAGTTCGGATAGAAACATAATCACCAATAATTTTTTCATAGTCTGGATCACGAGAAATTGTGATATGTAGCATACATTGTTGCAACTGACTGCATAAGATCGTATAATAAGCCGCAAAACTGTTCATGGGTAACATGATGAAAAGCTGTGAAAAGCAAAATATCACCGCCAACAACCATAGGATGAGACACAATTTTTATATCTGAAAATGAAATTTTTAGTACATATCGAGTAGTAGCCATGCTTAAAATACTTGAAATCAGATATATTGCATATGAAAATATTCACGCTAAAATGTATTTGAAATTTAATTGATAAATTGCAGACATTTTCGTCTCTGTGTTTAATTTATTGTTTTATATCTTTTTTAAAACATATAATACAATAAATTGAATTATACGTTTTTAAAGCAAAAATATCATTGATTTAAATAAAAAGATAGGTTTCTCGGTGTTTTTCGTCAAATTAAATAGCTATTTAGGCTTTAACACTTAGAAAAATTTCAGAAAAAGCTTTGAAAATGAAATGAATTCCCTTGAAACAGGACTATCCTCAAATATATAAAAGTATATTTGCATTAAAGAAAACTTCATTTTTATATTTTTAATAAATTAATCAATATGATCGAATTATATTACATGTATGCAGTATGTATTTACGGTATGGAAATGCGAATTGTATACTTAAATAGTTTCATTTAAAAGTAGATAAATAGAAAGATTAGTGCTGAAAGTTATTTATAAAAATGTTTGGAATTATTTCCTTGTTTTTGTTCTGAGTAAAATTATTTGCGCCAAGCTAATATTGTTTGGATTTAGTATTACAAGAAATAAAAATATTTAAAATTATAATGTTTTGTAAAGTTTGCGATTTTTATATTTCTTTCCTTCTGATATGATTAGAGAACTCAAAGAAGTATATTAAATTTTACTGTTATTTTGAGATTAATAGAAATGATTGTAATTAAGTGTAATATTCTAAATGCTGAAATCTCAAAATTAAGAGAGTCCAAATAAATTAAATTTCCGCAAATGTTTGCAGTACTAGTAAAATAATAAGCAAATAAATTGCAAAATTTTCCGTAATCTAAATCTATATATTCCTTTTTCCGGAATTTTAATGCACATATTTTAGATTCAATATATCCAAGCTATTTTTCAATTCGTAACTTATGTAATTTCGAGCAAAAATGATTTTTCAAACCATTTTCAATCAAATTCACTGAAGAATATAACCAGTAATTGAAATTTTGATTAATTTGAGTAAATCTCAAAATGTGTATTAATTCTTATTTAGAATGATCTTCGTCTAAAAGAAAACTGTTAAGCAAATAATTTTTATTTATTTCTCTGAATATCATTTACCAAGTTAACTAATCAATTAATTCATAATAATTGAAGCATGAAATTCGAAGATAGTGAGAGTTTTGATTGTCAGTACAACCTAAAAGCAGAGCTCATGACGCAAAGTCTTGCCGTAATAATCATAACTAAATATCACTATTCATAAGTTAGAAAATTTAAATTGGGTTCTGATGAAAACGGGAATATTCATTCATGATTTTAAACATATTGTAGTTAAAATTATCGTCAACGGGGCTTGATTTTTGGGAAATCAATATGTAAAGTCAAAGAACATCATATTTCTTTCATTTAAATAAAATTTTATATCAAGATATGATACAAGAAATGCGTTAGCTTTTAAAAACTCAAAGTAAAAATAGTATATACAAGTTCATACAACACTATATAAAATAATCGAAGTGTTTCTATTAAATCAGCAAATGATTATTTCAGCAAACTTTTTACGCTATTTGTAAAGTAAAGAAACTAGAATTATATATAGTAGGAAGAAAAGAAAAATGCATTGTAATTTCAACTGGGGACTGGAGAGTCGAATAGTCTTGAGTTTCCTGTATTTGGTATCCAAATGTTGTTTTGATATTATAGACTTCATCGAAAGACTACTGTTGGAAATGTAATAAAAATTTATCAAGTCCAATTGAATTTCATGTCAATCGAACCATTTTCTACATGCAGTTAGTTAAACGACTTTGCCCCACCCTATTATCAGGAACTGGGTTATGTATTATTTACCCTTATAGTATTTTTAGTTAGCTTTTGAAAAACGTTAGTACTGAATTCCATGAAAATTGCCCAAGCCACCCAAATCATCAGGCATGCCAATTGCCCTCTTTGTTAGGTTATTTAGGAGTCTTTGCCAACCCCACACGCTTACTTTCAGGGACTGGGGGAGGGACTGTTTTCATCTACAGTACTTCAAGTCTGCTAATCGTGTTTTATCGAAATCGCTCCAGCCTAAAAGGAGTGATGTTGGAAGGGACATGTATAAATTCATACATACATTGAGTTTTATAAGCATAAATGATTATAAAAATAAAAATATATAAATTATACCTTCGAAATTCCACGCTGGTATGTTTAACAACACATACGAATTAAAGATTATATAATGCTTTTGAAGTAAAAATTCTCATTTTTTTTTTGTCGGGCTTCCGTATTAAAGTGAAACTTTGATATAACTGAATACTCCTTAATTTATGAAAACTGCCTTCAAATTATTATGAAACAAAATACTTAAGGCAAAAAGCAGTGTCCATAAAAGTGAGACACAATTTTTTTTCTAAGCAATTAACTAAAAGTATTGATTTTCACGCAATAAAACTGCAAAACAAATTTAAAATAAGATCACATGTATGCTTAGAATAATAGAAATACTATCCGCTGCCAGGACCCACTTTGCTCAGCACTGTCCCTGTCACCTCTCTCCTTCGAAGCTCTTAGCCACTACTTTTTTCAGTTTTAAATATTGCATGAAGATGAATGGAGTAGACCATAAAACCATCGTAGATTTCATATTCTTCATAGACAACAAATTCATTTAAAATTGCACAAAGAATACTTTCAATAAACCTCATCTAGTTGTAATGTCTTGTATAACTTTTTCACGAATTTCTGCATAAAAGTATTCATATCTATAAATACAGAATGATATCGCCCTAAATAAACAGTTTCCATCACCTACAATAGCTTTTTACAATATTTTTGACACGCCATTGTGATGTAACAGTTGGGATCTATATATTTAAAATAATTTGGTAAAACCTTAACACTTTTCGCCGGCACCAGCCACTCTACGGATTTCATTAATTTTTATTTCATATGAAAGCTTATGACGTCTAGATATGTCATCAAGGGTTGCCTGCCCCCTATCATCCCCATTTTTGAACTAAATCGAAAAAACACTTCTACTCTGAACATTGTCTATGGGTACACCTTGTAGAAATCTCCCAGTCCCAACCACCTGACCGATTTCGACTATTTTTATTTATATGAAAGCGTATGACGTCTAGATTTGTCATCAAGGGTTGCCTGGCCTTCACCACCAACCATTTTTGAAATAAATTGAAAAAATAATTTCTCCTCCATACATTCTCTATGTTTTTTCGATTTCGTTAGAAAATGGAGTGGTGGAGGGTAGGCGACCCTTCATTCCAAATCTAGACGTAATAAGCTTTCGTATAAAATAAAAATTGTTGAAATCGGTTCTGTGGTTGGGGATGGGGTATTTTTACAAGGTTTACTCCCCCCAGACAATGTGCAATGGAAAGGTGTTTATTCGATTTCGTTCGAAAATGGAGGATGGTGGGTGCAGGTGACCCTTTATGACATCTCTAACCATCGACCCTTTATGTCATAACCTTTCATATGAAACAAAAAATATCGAAATAGGTAGAGTGGCTGAGGCTGGCTTACTCTCTGAATGTATTTTTACCAAATTATTTTAAATATGTAGATGAATAAATAGATATTAAATAGACAAGAACTGCATCCAAGAATTTAAAAATTTAATTTGAAAAAAAAAATATACATCAGATACATTACGTATGTCAGCAATACCTTTTAGAGTTCGAATATTATCCAATAATAAGCAGTATGTAAATACTGTTCCCATGGTTGCCAAAATAAAACTTCTTGTAATAGGCAGAATTTTCCAAACTGTTACGTGCAGGTTCTTCTCAACGATAGACAAAAATCGCTGTTGAAAGCTGTTGACTTCAGGCTTCCTGCTTAAGATTTCATGCGCTTTCAGGCACAGGTCACTGGCAGCTTCATGTACCAACGAACCGGATAAAGCTAAGCCCAAGTAAGCCACAGAACTTGCTATAAATAAACATCCTACAGATAAACTTTGAATCGTACTCATGAATTCCTCTGGGTGAAGAATCACAGTCATTCCAAAATACATGCTGCATGCATTATAAAGAGAAGCAGTAAATACAAACACAGACAGTTCATCCTCAATTTTTGACACAAAAGTTCTTATGGAAATATAATCACGAAGAACTTTTCCATAATCTGAATCAGGTACAGCAGTAATATCTTTAGTAAACTGTCGAATACATAGATGCAATTGGCGACATAAGATAGTATAGTAAGCCAAAAAAGTGTTCATCGGTAACATGATGGACATTTGTGAAAAGCAAAATATCAACACCAGCAACCATAGAACAGGATCGGATAAGCTGATCTTGAACACCATAATTTTCATTCGAATATCAACCATATTTACGTAACTAAAGATATTAACAGCTATGTATAATACAGTCGTAAGAAAAAAACTTGCAATTAGTAACTTATTTTTATTATCAGTATTGGAAAAATTCATATGCTCAGTCAATGCTTTCATTTTCGATGTCGTTTTTTTCAGATTGTGTATTCTGGCACTTAATATCCATCTATGAACAAGAGATGTTAACACCAGGATAACATTAGCTCTACATATTGCGAATCGATGCATGTAAAATAGAAAAGAAGCATTAGTTATTCCAAGAAAAATTGTAATGAAACAATTCGAGATGAACGTCAAGTTTTTTCGAAACTGAATACTCTTATTTTCGTTATGGTTTCGTTTCCATCCAAATATCATTGATAACCGAAATACGAAGAAAATATATTTATAAAGGACATCAAAATCACTTTTAAATTTATTTTTCATTGTTTTGCTTTTTTTCTATTTTTGAAGGATATTGCATTAGCAGGAGTTTCTGATCTTTATATGCAGCAAATATATAGCTGCAAATAAGTCTAGAAATCGGCAGAATATTGTGTCGTAAATAGGTGGGAAAATCAATTTTTTTAGAACTCACGAAACCGAGAGTGCTCTGAATGCAAATATTTGTTCTATAAAAATGATTTCCAGTTATATCCATAGCAACCCATTTTCATTAATCGAGATTTGTTTACAACATTGTTCTGTTTTGGCAATTTTCTTTGAAAAGTAAGACGATGTATAAGATTTAATATTATGAAATTATCAATTATTGTCAAGACTGTCAGTTTAATGAATATCGACAAAGGAAGCAATTTCAGAAATCACGGGTCAGTTTTTGTTGATCTGAAAATCAATTTTCATAATGAATGGTCTCAAATCTAATTCCTTCGACTAAATTTTTCTATTGCGAGAGTAATTATTTTTAATGGAAACTTATTCTCCCTTTCAAAGAATAATTTAAGGGTATTGTCTAGTATCAATGGCTGTATATAATAAATAATGCTTAGAAAATGATTATATTTGCTATTTAGATTCTGTAATATGAAAGCTCTTTCTGTACATATCAAAATTTCACCATAATTTATGTAGATTAGCTCTTTGATTTTTGGAATTGCGTGTTTTCTTAACACATAAAATCATAATTACCTTTAATAAAATATAAATAAAGCTGTTGGAAATTAAATACTATATATGTTTTGTTTCAAATTCAATTATCAATTCTTATATTAAAAATTGGCCAACCTTTTCACTAATTGTTGAATGAAACGTATATCGACCTTACTATTTCTTTCTACATAATTACTGTATATTTATGATACTTATTGTTTTTTTAAATGTTAAATCACACATATGGATGATAAACATCTTTTTTCCGGAAATCTGAATTATTGGTTTAGAACTAAAAGGTATGACCTGCTGCATTATTGTTTAAAATGCTTGAAACGAGACAAATTGCATATCAAAATATTCACGCCGATAAATATTGCATTAAGTTTGCTTTTGTGTTGCTAACTTTTTTATTTTAGTTCTCTTTTCCCCTTAGCCTAAGGATATTTCATACTTATGAAACAGTTATAATAAATTTATTCTTTTCTTTTTTTCGTCAAATTATGTAACTATTTTTGTTTGAACACAGAAGAAAATTTCTAGTAAAAAATTGCAGAACTAAGAAAACACTTTTAAATCTTTAGCATGCTGACATAAATTTCTTCGATGTAATACTCAAAATATCTTTTCAATTAAAAATTCTTCTTGGATTTGTTTCAGGTTTATAGAAGTATATTTTCATTGAAAACATGAATTTTAATTTTATTTTTTTTACAACGAACCAATACGATTGAAATGCATTGCATGTGTGTATGTGTTTGATAACTCAGTTTAATAACTTTTTTACAACGCAACTTTCTACTTTGACTTTAATCCTTCCCTCTGTATTAATTTTATATACTTTGCATCCAAATGTATTTTTGTTACATTGATATTAATCCTTCGCTCTGTATTAATTGTACATAATTGGCATAAAAGTATATTTTTGTTACAATGATTTAATCCTTCGCTCTGTATTATTTGCATATAATTGGCATCCAAACGTATTTTTGTTGCATTGATTTTAATCCTTCGCTCTGTATTAATTGTATATAATTGGCATCCAAATGTATTTTTGTTAAGTACCAATATCTGGCGAATTTTAATGCGTTGTTTTGTTTTTTGGATTAACAAGACGTATTTTATCCGTATTTTGATGTCAATTGTTGGTAATTGATGTAAGGGAAAAATGCTGAGAGTGGACAGCCACTTGATTAGTCCAGTACCGTATTTTCAATTCTATTAAGAATTTCAGCTATAATTTTGTAACGATGTACATATGATTCATGGAAACCCATTTTAGAGAAATATCTACGTAGTTGCAGTTAGAGAACAGGTGATTACACTTAGCTGTTTTATGAATTTAATACATAAAAAATGGACTAATAGTCCTCACGGTCAAATATGGAAAACCAGTTTCCTTAATTGAACTGATGACTCAAATGTTTTACGTTATTTTTTCTACTTTAAAGTGAATTTCTTGAAAGGTTAATTGCATTGCGTTGAACATAAATAAACTACAGATAAATTCTATTTCTTCTTTTCTTATTAAAATTATTTTTCTATCACTCTACATTGGCAAACTTTCAGGTGAATTCCAGAATAGTTTGTTTTTAGATACTGTGTGCGAGCAGTGTTTTATGGAATGCGCCAATGTAAGGTTCTTGAATGAAAAAATGACAATTTTTAATTCTTGCACACAACTCTCTTAAAAATAGAACTGCTAAATTAGATACTATTTAAATTGGAAATTTGATTCATTACTATTTATACAACATTATTATGCACAATTTGAATGGAATCATGTTTTAAGGATTCATATGTCATAAATGAATTTTTTACGAGAAATTATTCTAATACAGAAAAGAAAAATCTTCCATTAAACCTCTTTCCAACTGCGTTCTTTCCAATTTCTTACTGTTATCGGGAGAAAAATTGTGAATTTTGCAAAAGCATGAAAAACTAAATTACGTTTCAAAGCAAGACGAAGTCAAATACATTATATATTCATAATTATTAAGATACATACTCTCGCATTAAATGAAAGGATAATTATACTTAATTGAAAAAAGGCATTAAATAGTCAAGAAATGCTATAATTTTAAAATGAATTTTTACAAGAACGCTAATACATGCTATTAATCATAAAGTAATTTAGAATCATAATTGCCGATATTTTTTCTGCATGTAGCTTCCTTAATGTCCCTCCTATAATCTCAAAACAGAGTATGAATAACAAACATGGATTCTTATCAATATAAAGCCTTTGTATTTTTATGTTAATGTGATGGTCTATTTTGACTGATATCTTCTCTGCTTTAACCATAGAGAAAAACCACGATGGTAAATGAAAAACTTAATACTCAATATAAAAATTTTAGTTTCCTTTGTCTAATTTTATATATTTAAAACCATAAAATTTGAGAAACAAGCTACAGATTTTTCCTTTTAAGGAAGCCTTTTCCTTTCTGCCAAGGAAACACTTTCCGGGGTCCATCCCTATCGATAAGAGAATTTCTTGAAAAGGTCAGATTGTCCTGGTTTAAAAAGTCTATCCAGTGTATAAAGGGGCCTTAGCAGTCTTCGTTCCTTAGAAAAGGAAGGGCTTCGGAAAAGAGACGATCACCATTTTAAGACCCCCCGAAACATCCGAATCCTCCTTATAAAAAACTTCTTTGGGAACGGTTGTGCGGTGATAACAGGTTGTTGAATTTACTTCCTGAAAATTGGAGAAAGGAGGAGAAAGATATCTCTTTGCACTTGTATTTTTTTCTGCTGGGCTTTTCTTTTCTTTGCGTATTTCTGGGAGCGCATAGTAGTCTTTTGTTGGCCAGTAAGAAAGGTCGAAGACAGCTGGAATGAATTCGTTCGTAGCATAACGCAGAATGGTTAAGTATGCAGCTAGAGATGAAATACAGTACGTTTACATTCGAAAATCTAAAAAATATGGAATGTGCATACAAATGATGTGTCCACAACTCAGAGATGTGCGCATCAAATTTTATGATGGAACTTTTAAAGGGCGCTACAAACTGTAAATATTAAACTTATGCAGATGTTTCCTGTTGTTACTAGAAATATATGTTTGTAAATAAAATTTGCCACAAAAGTATGCAAAATACTGAGGACTAGTCGTAAAAATTTTATTCTTGATACAAATGCAAATATATTTCCATTAATTTTAATATGTAATAAATTATTATTCACTTGCTTTATTATCAAATACATAGATTAGTTGAGAATTTTATGCAGAAGAATCAATCTAGTGAGCAATTAAGGGAATTTCCGATTAATGGAATATATATTTCGAGGACTTTCTACTCATGTTTGTATTGTAACTTTAAACTGCCATGTCCGTTCGCCATGTTTTTACATCTATCAACTGCAATTAAATAAATAATATCGAGAACTTCACAGATTATTTTTAATTAAAATACCTGCATGTAATTTTTTATTTTAGAACAGAAAAATTAAACAGCATATAAAAATTGTCAGACATGTCATCACATAAAAGTTACGCATTTCTTAGTGTGGTGACATCCAACTTCAAATGTTTGCATTCCTAGAGGATTGTCGCAGGCATTCTGAAAATTCGTTGTGCATAGAATGAAACTTCTATAAATCATCCGTTGACGTAGATGAACATTACTTAGGAAATTTTATGAATATCTGTAATCCTTCATCTGCTTCCTTCGATGCAACTTTCTTGGTCTGAATGTCGTCTTCGTATTCCAGCGTCTAACACCTCCTTACCATGCATACATTAATAATTTATTATCCCAGTACAATTTCAATTATTTTTCAGTCATGCAGAGAGTGAGCGACGGGAACAAAATTATCTATATCCATTGAAATGTGCATGTCTTCTTGAATTAACTGTTCCATTAGGTATATTTTATCCCATAAGACTAAATTTCGGATTTAAATTAATAGTTCCAAAAGTTCTTTATATTTATATCACTCTAATTGGGTATCCTTTACAAAAGATTTCACTAATTCTAAATTATAAACGTAGAATTAAACTACGTAGATAAATAGATACATAAAAAATTTACACAACGATTGTCTTTGATAACCGTTAAGCGTACGTTGGTGTTTCATTAAGTTAGAATGTATACATTCTACCAGTTTTTACTGTAAGTTCAACCGCACCATTTTATAAATTTGACAATACAGTTATAAGTTATTTAGAAAAATAAATTCTGCTCGAAATTTTATTGATTTGTCCTGAACTTAATTAAATTCGAAGAGTGTGAATTCATATTTCATTTGCTAAAGCTCTATTGAATTTTCTTAGACCATTCAGATTTTTATGTGGTGTTTAAATTTATATACATATGAGCTGAAAATTTAAAATAATATGCAACAGCATAATATATAAAATGTCTCGTAGAAGTCACATTCACTACTAATGACCTATAGGGTATCATGTTTTTCGATGAAATGATAAGTTATCGAATTCTAGGACGTGAAAATTTAAAAGAACTATTACAGTTAAATTGGCTTCTAATGAATGACTCTTACAACTACTGAAGCAGTTATCGTGATAAATAAACTATTCATTTTATTGGCTTTAAATAACATTTTTGTCTGAAAGATTTTTTTCCTTCTTTCTTCTGCTTAACTCTACAGCGTTTAGACTGCAGCTTTTGCAATTTAGACAATTTTAGAAAACGGGTAGTGCACGGATAGTGAAATGCTATGTAAGGCGTTTCAACAAGATTCTTCGCTGTATTGGGTGAAACATAATTATCCATCTTTACAAAATAGTTTATTTATTGACGACATTCACAAAGACAGAAATTTTAAACAACTATGTGCATAACACACATTCATTGACATCGAAATCCTCTTACAAACAATTCTTCTTCTGTGTTTCTAGGAAACTTTGGCTATAGACAAATATGGTGTTGTCATTGTATTTTTATTACCTTTAAAATATATTGGTGCCAAACGATTTTTTAAAAGTTTTCTTTTATGGCCAAACATTTTTTTAATTAATTTCTCTTTTAATATTTTAATAATAATCTGGAAACCAATAATTTTACAAATATACATTTTTTTATTTGTTACAATTCATACAGAGTTTTGTGAGATAAATCGAATACTGACGAATATAATTATTGGCAAAATTATTAGGATAAATATTTGTGACTTTTTAAGGAATAAAGTTCACAATTTTGATTCCCTCTCTAAGAAAGTTTTTTATCGCATGCGATATTTTTAGAATCCTTATGAAATAGACGTTATCGTGGATTCTTCTTTTCACGGTAATATACTGTTTCTATATTTTTTAGAATTATTCCTTTAGAATAACTAAAAACACTGAAAAATATCAGTAAAACTACTGATTGCGCACCCCTTTTTACCTTATATTTTACCATGCAGATTATGCTACCATATTTTTTTACTTGTCCCTTTTTTATGAAAAAGTCATCGTTAAATATAAATCAGTTTCATCATCAACAGTATATCAAATTTCGAAGTGTATACGGATATAATAATGCTGCCGAATTTCAGATCGATTATTTTATAGTTGGAACAAGTGCCTTAATCATTTGCACTAGGCAGTATATGAATTAAATATATTCTGACAAGCTCATCAGGAACAATTATTCATTTTTTATTACAAAATACAACCAAAGTCGGCGTTTACCATCTAATGAAATAATGTAAGGTAAAAATCTCCTAATTTTTAAAGCATTTTTCCTTTGAGATAAATTCAATTAAAGTTTTATCTTGTGCATTATTTATTCATATATTCTTTCACAAAGATTTTTCTAAGGAACCATTCTCGCCTTGCGTCTCACATCAAGACAGGTTTTCAAAAGGCCTTTTTTTAGTTTTCTCTATTTTTTTATCCATATAGAAAAAAATGCCTTACACAGGAAATTCTTAATCTCACGCATCAAGAAATTTCGAGTTTCCCCTTTTTTGTTCTTTGTAAAGAAAATGTGCCCTCAATTTTTAATTTTGAGAAATGTGGTTGACTTAAGCACAAAGAAAAGTTTTTTATTTGTAACAAAAAATGAATAAATAAATAAACATGATTTTTTCCTTGGGAAAGGGGGTATTATGATTAATTAGTTTGAATTTTCTTAAATAATCCTACAGTACTATGTATAATCTAATTATAAATTTTTTCATACGGCATCACAAGATTCATTCAAATATATTCGTTCTAAACATAAAGAGAAAAATCTAGATTCTACTTCCAACAAATTATTAATTGTTATAGATATCATCAATTGTTTTGGTACAGAAGAAGCAATTTATTTAAATTTAGCTAGAAATATATTCAAAATGAAAGTTATAAAAAAGATTTCAAATCTTCTAGATTGAAGCATATTTAAGTATATAACAAGCTTTTACTTTAACGAAGCTTCATGTTAATGAACTATATGTGTAAGAGAGAGAAGATCCAATTTTTTAAACTGTCAAACCTCAATACAGAATTCTAGGATGTGTTGATATACTATAAGCTCTCAAATTCTCACCACTATTGTCAAATCTCCAGCTTAACTGAGATTAAATAAATCGGAAATTTTTCTTACTAGATATTTTTTTATCGAATAGAAAAATGCTTTTAGTATTGTCATAGTGATATAAATTCTAAAGAAACGGAAAGCATGATTAGTTCTGTATGAAATGAAATATTTTCTCTTATGGTTAAAAAAATGTCATAGATGTACAATCGTTTTCACCGTTCTTACTTTTCCTCTTACAAACAATAGCTTCAATTCCAATTTTATTTCTTAATTTGTAAAATTTTCTTACAATAATTAAACATTAGAAATTATCAGCTAAGATGGAAGCAAATGTTGACAATTTAATACATTTCATTTTTTAAAATGAGTTTTAGTTTACACTACAATATTTTATATTAGTTCTTTAACAAATTGAGAGGATACTGATTATCTAGCAAGTTTTGTCTCATAACATTATATACAAGAGAAAGAAAAAAATTAATTCATTTCTTAGAGAACAGTTTTACTTCAAAGTAAAACCGATGACATAACAAACTTTAAAAAATGCAGTCAAGAATGGTCTCTTTGTCTATATGAGTCATTTTTGAAAGTGAAAGCAAACTAGTCAACAAACGTTTAAACTCCCTTCTTTGTTAATTGCCATCAAGTTGTTCTTTTTGTTTAGCAAAAATTGATTCTTTTATAATGCTAAATCAATTTGCTTTATGTTCCGAAGAATGCATTCTTAATAGCCAACGAGAAGGAACACTCTACATTTAGCATAAAGTTTGTTAGTGACGACATCACATGCATCGTAAATGGTATTTGGAACTGAAGGACATTTGGTCTTTATTCCTTGAATTTCTTCTGGGACATAACATATAACATTTGATGAAAAATGTGTTGCTGCATATTTTACAATGAATCTGAAGGTAATAGAGTATATTTGGACAAAATGAATTATAATTGATTAAAAATTGGTCACCGATAGAGGAGCGAAGACTTGAGCAAATGTGACGTCTCTAGAATGATGGTTTAAATCTATTATTTTAATAATTTAAAAATTGTTTACATGCTTTCATTTAGCTTGACTTGTTTCATGTTTATAAAGACGGAATTTCTTAGTTTATTTTTCATTCGTTTCCTGATGTGCTAGAGTTTTGAAGTATTGTACACTAAGGTAATCTCGTTCACAATACCTTATTTAATATTTTTACGATTTAATTGCGAATTAATCGATACAATTAATAAGTTTTATTCCTTACGATTGGTGTTACGTAGAAGTGAATTTGGGAAAAAAATTATCTGAAATTTCATTAATATTTATAATAAGGAGATATCAATTAAGTACAGAAAAGTAGGCAATAATTAATATAAAGAAATTTTTTTACTTTTTAGAGCACTAATAAAAATGTGATCGTTTTCATTTTCATCAAATTTTTATTTACATTTAAAAATTCAGGCAAAAATATTATCTTAATGAAAAGTGCCATCTAACAGTATGCGTTGCCATTTCGTAAAAAAGAAGCTCAAATAAATTTCTAAAAAGCTTGAAATAATTTTAAAAATTATAATATTGAGGGGTCAATTTATTTTAATAATTTTCAGTGCTTGGATTTTAAACATATAAAAATTGATCGAATAAAAGTACACAAGAGTTCGTATGATATGATTATTAATTGGCTTAAAATGGGTTTACAGGAACGAGTGAAACCTTATTGGCATTACTTATATAAACAAACCTCTATGAAATTTGATTGCATCTAAATTGTTCCTGTTGTTTATTCGTCGAAATATTTCTTATTAATCCTGTATGATTATTGATCGATTACAGTATTTTTTAAATTCTTATTTGAAACTTTTGGCTTCAAAAAATTTAACCTATTTCTTTTTTCATATACATCGATGTTAACAATTTCACATACTCATTATTTAAATCAAGATCTATATCCTGTTATTGGCGTATGTGTGTTTTGAAACCTTCAGCTCTTTTCATCAGATTGTATTGCTGATGGATAAGAAATACTGTACTTAAAATTTTTTATGTCACCTATGTATCTAACTATTATATTTAATTTTAGGACTCAGTTGCTTTCGTAAAAGTGAAATAAATTTGTAATTAATGTTGAGAATCTGGATCTCGTTGGAATAACTTTAGATTATATTTTTAGTACTCTTTGAGAACTGCTCTTTCGCCATTAAATGAAAAGTTGCTGCAAATATAAATATTAGTGCTAGTACATTATTTCCTAGTTGAAGTTAAATACATTTTTATAATCATAGTAATAAAGGCAGAATTTTCATATTTAATTACGAAATTTAAAAACATTTATTTTCCTTAGGAACAAATACTCGAGCAGTAAACTGCTTCTCTGACTGCTACTGATGCGAATAGTAATATGTAGATATAATAAATTTGGAATTGTAGTAATATTAACAAAAGAAAGCATTAAAACCAATTAAAACAAGAAAAAAAAATAACAAATCAGAAGATAACGCTATCGACCGGGACACGTCATCAGCAGGGAAATTCCGAACGAGCGTATACTTATTATCGGTGTTTTCTAACACAAACTCTAGCAATAATGCTAAAAAGAATTTATTTCCCGGAACACAGAACAGTATTCTATATTTGTTTATTATTGCATAGTATTAATAAATATTTATACATGTACCAGCCAGTTCATATTTTTAGTCAGTTCTTGAAATGTATTTTGGTAGAAAATGTTTAGAATGCTTAGTCCACCAACTTTAAATTCTAAAGGAATATAATCAATTCCATTAAATGTTCGAAGCTGCAAAATCAAGCTTTGAACCGTAAATGTTGGATTTTTTAGTGACAGCTTTTACACATTTGGATGTTTTATAGGAAATTGCATACTTATTTTCATCGATTATTGGTAAAGCAGATTTTGCATCAAAACAAAAGACAACAATAATTTAGTTCTCTCTAAAAAGACTGCTTAAAAAACTCTACTACGTTCCCCTTTTATTTGAGTATAATTTTTTTCACCACTTATTTTTTCAACACAGGAAAAGCACTTAAACTTCTCAAGCCAGCTTCTGAAGTACAAGGAAAATTGTTAAACATCGATAAATACTTCACACGTAATGTGGTTTACCAAGAGGTTTTTTGAATAAAGAAATATGTAAATAAAAAAGGAATTTCCAGTCATAGAGCGTATGTTTATTATATTTGCTTTCAATCGATGTTAATCATTTCTCTCGCATATATACTATATGATCATATCAAATTTGACGGGAAATCTCTCGAATGAAGAGGCAACTTGCACCCGTTAAACCATGACGGATGATTTTCTAATATAAAAGTAGTGTATAATCATCGGCAAAGCGCAAGAATACAAAATTTCAATACTCTAGAACATAAGGAAGTGAGTTAAGTCTCGATCACCTGAAACACTCTAAATAAAATTGTATAAAATTTCATGGTAATCTCGCAAGATAAAAAAAGAAAAATATGAATATTTTCCATCAAGAGAATAAAAGATATCAATTCCAATCAATAAATGTAATCAATAAAATCTCTAGAATTTATTTTTCTTTTATTGTTTGATACCTATTAAAAGTTTCATTCTGATGGTTTAATTTCTCTTTCAATTGTTCTTCTTCACCGTTTCCAAGAATCTGAGAGTAGGAGAATGAAATAATCGTATTCCGCTTCGCAGAATTCAATCAACACCTACTTCATAACTGTATACACTTTACTGTATAACTGCCGTTCTGTATATTATTTCACTGTATACCTACTCTACTGTATGTCTATAAGAGCATACCTGCTGTATAACTGTAATACCTTCCCTAATATTTCGAAATTACGACATTAATATTATTAATGACATAAATGCTTCAAAAATCAAATAAACATTTGAAAATGATGTTGAACGTTGCAGTGCAGATTCACATCAATTCTTTTTCTCATATCTCATTTGCATGCAAATTGATTCATGAACTGAACCGAAAACAACTAAAGTGCTATTTAATAATGAGGTCTTGAGCTGTAGTCGGACTTTTTTCTTGCATTGATTCAACGAAAAGAGATGGAGAGCCAAGCTAGATGGAGAATTGTCAAAAATTCAGGGCTGCTCTTTGATTTGATACCTAAAGTTAGTTCATAAATATACCACGGAGACTCTATGAACTTTTAAATACCCATGGTTGTTGCCCAGAGTTTTTATGGAAAATCGCCAGATTGTGTCTGCGGAAATGAGGAAAGGTAAGACGGATATTATGGATACCCCAAGTGTAGAATTAATACAGGAGAAGTTCTTTCTAAACAGTTTTAGAACTTTGAGTATTTTGCAACTGATGCACGATAAGACCGGAATATTAGGGATCAAAACCATTAAACTGAGAGTAAGAATTATAGTTACAGAAAATCTCTTTCATGAAGAAAAACTGAATGCTTTTCAGTTTTAAGCTCAGTCGTAAAACGAAAAAATTATTTATTTTTCAGCTTCGCTTCTGAGTGAGAATGAACTAGGAAAACCTTAAACTATTAGCATGTTTTACTGAAGTAACACTAGCGAAAGGACAAAATTCATTAAGTCTAAAAATCAAGTTAAAATAAAATATATAAAATTAATCATTATTAAGAACTTATTTATCAAATATAATTTTGCCATTTGAATAAAAAATAAAAATAAATTATTAAAATCACCTTAGATTTCATTTTTCTTCTTTGGGTACGAAGGGAAATAGAGTTCCACTCCGGATTTAAAATCATGTAAATGATTTAATATTTAATCATAATTTTACTGGAAATCGAAATACAAGAGCTATGTTTCTTAATTTAATATAAACAATATGTATAAGAATTTTTCTGTGTCAGTGTAACTATTGCACGCAATAAAATATTTAAAATTCTTTTTTATTCACATCTTATTCAGTTTCAAGGCATATGCATCTAACTCATAGAGTATTTCAAAATCTTTTCAGACTTCTCAAAAAGCTATTTGAGTGTTTTAGAAGATATTTATTCAACAAGAAGAGAATTATGTAATAATTTTCATAAAAATACACAGTAAAATTAGCAGAGAAAGAAGTTAATATTTAACAGATAAAATGTCAGAAATATAGGATATAAAATGTTATTGAATTTGTAATCGTAATATACACGTATTTTAGCCTAAAATACAATGAATTATTTGAAAGAAAAATAATTCTAAACTAAGAATAAACAAGCTTTAGATGATATTTTAAATTTTTTTTAATTGAAAAAATTGCAAGGCCTTTAAAAATAAATATTGTTTTCACCAAAAGAGCCACAACAGAATTTCTTTGCGAAGGAAAAGCTTATATTTACTAAAAAAAAGTGGAGCGCTCATTTAACAAAAGAAATCAGACAATGGCTGCTAAATTCATTACAAAACCTTTACTAAATACTGACCAGACTAAACTGGTTTCTTTCTTTAAAGATTTTTTTCTTTTGGTGGTCTTACATCTTTTTTTACTTAGAACTCAGACAACTTCGCTTCCAGTTTTTTCTTATTAAACTAAGTTAAATCAGCAAAAGTGCTAAAATTATAGGAGATCTTATACAGAAAAAAATAAATAAAGTAAGCGGAAGGGAAAAAAAGTTAAAAGAAAGAGAAGTGCATTCTGGGTAAATTTGTTAGCAGCTTTTTAAGACACAACCTTATAAATTAGCGTTGACGCTTTTTCTTGCGTTTTAAAATCTCTACCTTTAATAGTAAGGAGAAAAGGATGCGATTTTCTTTGAAAAAATTTTGGATGCGGTTTAACTTTTTCAATAGAAGGTGCAGGTAAACATCCTAAAAAAGTGATTTTAAGCTCTAAATATTTAAAAGTATTATGAACAAAAGAAATGAGCATTTTCTTTACGCTAAATAGCTAATTTTGTAATAGGCAAAGAGAATTTTAATTCGATGTTAAGCATCTTTTGATGTGGCTGTTTTAATGCTTGATGTTAAAGGTTTGGTTTGTTTAGTTATAGTGAAGTCCCTTTCTCGGGCAACACGAAGGCTATTTTGGGACGAATCTCGTTATTTTGAACAGCAGTCATGACGAGGTCAACACCTGAACTTGCACCCCCTCTAGAGACTTCCACACCACATCAGCGGGAGGACGTTTTGCACTACGTATGATTTAGAAATTTAGGAATGCCGATAGTTCACGGTGTTCTCATGTGATGTGGTCACCCTCCTAAGTACTGACCGCGCCTGCTTCTACTTAACTACGGTGATCAGACGAGAATTGGTATTTTCAGATTGGTAAGGTAAAGTATTAGAATGAAATACTAAAATATATTTTCCGCATGCGCAGTACGAAATTATTTGAAGCGACTTTTAATATATATTCAATCACGCAATGTTAAACTAAAAGAAAGTTGTAAATATTCGAACAATTGACTAGATACTTTATTAGTTCTAATGCGACTAAGGAAAACTAAACATTAAACATAAATTTATTTTTATTTCACTTGTTACGGCACGGTCTTTACCATGGCTTGGTGCTCTTGGCAAATTTTCGGCATCTGGACCCGAAGGTAGCTGGTTCAATCCACGAAAGGTCCTTAGCGTATACGGACGTGTTGCACTTAAAATCTATTGAAGGTCAAACGCCCTTCCTTTAGTGTAGTGCAGATGTGTGGAGACAGGGTCCCAGCTCATGAGTTGCTCACGTCATCTGACCACGATTTCAAAATTACAAGGTTGGTTCAAAAATAGCCCTCGTGGTGTTTCAAATGGACCGTAATCCGAATAAAGTTATAATTGTAATGATTTTAACAGGGGTTGCTGGTTTTAATTATGTGATTAACCCGGGAGGACTTGCATCGGGACTGCAGCAATTTATTACAGAAAATGAACCTCTCAACGAAAAAATTCCAGACTCACAGTAGCTGCATTCAAGGTCATTTACTTGCTGACTACTGGTATTTCAAGAATTTCCTCGCATTGATTATCTCAGAAAACTAGCGGTCGGGAATCCGAAGCCCGATGCGCGTGCTCGCGTTTCTGTGTAGATTGCTAAAGAGAACAGATAGATCGCGACAATTTATCGATATTTTGACTATAAATATGAAATGTAAAGATTAGAAAAGTTATTGGCTGAAAATCAATTAATTAATAATTGATAAAAAAAGAAAATAAAGAAATTGTTGCTGTTGAATTTGTTTTAGCACATAAATCGAATTTTGAAAAGGAATCATACAATGAATTTGATATTTATTTGTAAGTATACCGATTATTTAGAAGAAGGATGGAGTTAAAAAATGGAGTACTAAATGATAAGATTGGTGGATTTAACAAACGGTGTAAAAGGGAACCTAGCAAAAATCTGAAAACTGGTACACGCAACATCGTCATACAACTACCCGAAAACTGTAGAGAAGCAAAAGTTGTATAATCGGTTCAAAATTTTTGGAATTGCTTATCGATAAGACAGATTATGCATTAATACATATATCCAGGAGAATTCAGGTAAGTTTGGATGGGAAATATAACATTTTCATAAATACGTTGGAAGTAGAAGCATTCATCAATCTTTTTCAATTTAAAGAGCTCCCAGAAAAGATTTATCTGAAAATTATTTTTTTAATATTTCAAATTCTGTACACTAGTGCAACAAATGTTTCCTATTTAAGTAAATGGAATTTCCTGCGCGTTTTTTGAAAAAACAGGATCCCGGCCTGCGAGGCCCGATGCGCGTCATCGAGTAAGTGTAAGGAACACGTGTCCTCGAGGGTTAACATGCTAAGAGTTTGAGCAGTGAATGCTGCTTGTAATGGATATCGTTCATTTAATATTCGTCATCGATTCTACTAATAGTGTACCAAATGTTCAACAAAACAGTTGTCTCAATATTATGTAGAAATGGACAAGCCTGAGTGGTAATGTTTCCAGTGAAACAATTACTATCTACCGTTTGAGTTTTGGAATGTAACACAAATTAGGTTAATAACTACTTCGCTCAGAAGAAATTAATTAAATATAGACAAAATCCAACTGTAGAAAAAAATTAAAGTTCCATTTATGAAACCTTTTCTGAAATCTTCACCAGCAACTCTTATGCTAAATCTTTATTCTGCAAGTAATGAATATTGATCAAGCCAATGAAAATACATATTCATCAGCTCAGAATGGTTTACACAATATTTTAGCTAGTTTTCTATTAATATGAAATCTTCGAAGCATAAAGAATTGTCATATAGGATTATAGAAGATCCATTTGCTTTCCCAAACAAAAAAGACAGCTTTATAGTCATGAAATAAAAAATGAGTTGAAATGCTTTTAAGACGGATCACTTGTCATACCATAAAAAGAGCGATTCGTAATTGATTTTTTGGAAAATTGCTCGCCCTTTCTTTAAAATTAACTTTTTTGATATATCGGTCTTTTCAAATTAATTGGTTTTTCCATGTTTCTGCTCTCTAGCAAGTTGTAATACAATATCTTATCGAGTGAATTGACTTAAAACCAACATTCATAATTAAAGAACAGATAAATTTAATAATTTTTTTTTAATAACACTTTTTTCTTAGTGTGTACGAAAAAACAGGATATTTTTATTTTCATTATTTGCTACATTTTATTCGTTATTCATTATTTTAAACATCACTGCATATGGAATTCTTTTTTTACTCAAATCCACTACCAGTTGCCACCACGAGTGCGAAATCAAAATTTAAATAATTAATAGATTAACTAGTAAAAAGTTTAGGAAATACGAAAATACTGGATTGCCATCGAGAGAGCATAAGTATACAGAATTACAGAACACTAAGACGTCAGAAAGAAAGTGTAAAATGTATTACAAACATGAAACATGTCAGGTTAAATAAAAGTGAATGAAAAGGGCTTTAAATATGCGTATAAGTATTAAATAAATGCGTACATATATAAGGCTTTTAAATAATTTTTTTCTTAATTGAAGCTTCTTTGAAATAAAATTTGATGCATCCCATAACAGACCTGAACTTCTTCATAAATTTTGAGAGCAACACATATCAGAAAATTGAATTTAGAAGTTACATATAAGAAAACGTTTTGAACAATTAGACACAATTTTTAAATCAGAAGACTGGTTTGATTTCTTTTGCATTAGTATGTTTATAAGAGTATCAAATATTTATTTTTGTATAATCTCTATAAATATGAAGATTCCTAACGGTGAAAATAGTTTTTGTCAAATATCATTACATTCTTGAATTTGTAATTTTGAAAGTTTGAAGAATGTGATCTGCACTTTTGCTTAGTTAACTAGCTGCTATACTTCCTGTTGGAAATTATACGCAGTGAACTTTCCTTCAGTCTCCTCATTCAATCTTCTAACCAATCACAAGCTATTGTAATGATGTCATAATGCAATACGTCACTGCGTGACGTCATATATATCCCATGATTCCTTTCACGGAGAGCCGGTAAGAGGGTTTGTGATGTACTTTGAACTGTGCTTGTGAAACGACCTTTATGTCTGTGTCTTTGTCTTATGTGCCATGTGTTTAGAATAAACGATGATCAAAACTTTTTCTCGAACTCTGCTAATTGCACTTTGCTAATTTCCCCTTCATTTCCATTTAATAAACTAATGATGGGAATTTCTTGAAAATCTAATTGTCAGACATTAGTTCTCTGCATAATAAATATGCTTTTATTGTTTGAAATAAACTTGTTTAAAGTGAAATATGTTTTGTTCCAGAAAACTGAGAAAGCATTTTTAACAAATCTGTATCTAAAAACTTAATAAAAGTTAAGAAAGATTTGTTGAGGTGTTAACAAATTAAGGATTTCTTCATCTAATAAAATCATACATTTTTTGTCATTCTTCCGTAGATCTACAAAGACACTTAAACAAAAGAATGATAGTCATTATGAGTTACCTCAATATTCTGCAAGATTATTGCTTTGATTATTTAACATTGTTAATCAGAGAGCTTTGCATGAATAAAAAACTTTCATTAATGCTTAGGCAAACTATATTGCCAGAAAATAAATCCCAGGGCTCATTTATTTGACATAGAGTATACATTCAAATTTTTTTAATGAATAAGAGTGAAAATTTTCACTATTCATTTTTTTCTATATGGATAATATCATCTAGAAAACTTAGAGAAACTTCTTAAAAAAATTGTGTTTATATGGCCTGCGAAGCAAAAATATTTTCATGTAATTCTTTAAAAACTTTTGCAAGGAAAAAAAATGAATTCATGAAAGGAAAAATCTTTGAAATTAAGCTTTCATTTAACTTAAAGTTAAGTAAAATGTGTTTTTCAATGAAGAGAATAAAGGATTTTATATATTTATTTATTTATATAATATATTTATATAATATTGATTTTAACTTCGCATTGTTTCCTCACTTGGTAAATTTTTACAATATATATCTTAAGAAATACATGTAAATTGCTTAATAAAGACAAAATTATCGTGAAGAGTTAATTTTCTGAAGAGAAGGTAAAGATTTAAAAAACATTTTATTCATAATTTTCAATTTTTATGATCACAATGTAACTTTATACACATATTAAATATTTACGAATCGTTGGTTTTTTTTTCCTTCTTATAGTGAACTTTGTTAAAAAAAAAAATTCGCAAATACATTGAAATTGGCAGCAAAAGTGTTAGTTTTGAAACTAACCTTAAAGCAACACCTGATAAAAATGTAATTATTTTAACTTTTAGGATGAAATGGCTACACAGATATCGAACAATGATTTTAAAATAAAATATTTAAATTATTAGCATCAATTTATTATGTTTGTGTAGAATATCTTTAAATATCTATAAAGTATATAAAAAATAATTATGATCCTTAGTTACAATTTTATAAACGAGTAATGCCTAAATTTAAGCTCCATATTTATAGCTTCAGTCATTCTGGAACCTTCCTTAAAATTTTTATGCTATTGATCCTAGGTCTTTCTTACGCATATTTCAATTGCTGAGGCTTCGTCTGTATATGTCTTGAACATATCTTAAAAATTCTTTCCACTATTTCTGTGTCATGTTTCTTCCCTTGTTGCATAATTAACCATTCTATATCTTTCTATGAACAAATTAATTCAGTTTTCGAGCGAGTTTCCTTCCTATAAACGGAATATACTCTTCCTTTTTAGAAGGATGCAGAAAAAATATTAAATAGAACGGCAGAAAGGTCTCTTTTCCCTCCTTTATCCGATTTTTAGGAAGTAAACCCAACAACCTGTTATCTGTGTATATCAATTTCACCAAGATTTCAGTTAATAAGTAGTATTTAGGTTTTTTCTGGGTCCCTTAAAGAGTTGTTCGTCCATTTTCTGAAGCACTTTATTTTCTAACGAAGAAGATGACCAAGACTTTACAGACTTTTTAAATGAGATGAATTAGACCTTTAGGCAATTTTTTTTCCGATGAAATTTGATATTAGAAAGTGTTTCTTAGCCAAAGTTTCATCTAAAATCATATGTTCTTTTTTATTTAAAATATAAGTTTGCACCTTCGGAAACTTGACGAGTAAGATATGTAAAATAATAAGAGCATAAATTTTACAAAGTGATTATTTATTTATTGCCCTGCATGGCCTGCGTCGCTGATATTAATCGCAAAAATATCTTGTATATTAGTTCATCACTTACAGGAAAAAGGTACAGATATTGAGATAGAAATGTTAAGACAAGGCTTCTTATTCAGATAAATCGTATTATAGTTACTGTATATTGTAGTTATGTCCTTTTATTGTCGTAGAGTTTGAATACTATTATTTTATAGTTTGTGTATTTGCTCAGAATTAGTTAGCGATCTAATATTTTTTCCACACGGAAGTGGACCACATTTCATAATTTTGAATTTTCTCAAGACTAATAAATTGTATGCTAGAACATTAAATAATAGAAATTTAAATTAAAAGGAAAATAAATTAAAAGAAACAAAAAGTAAACAATAGTAATCATGAAAAATAATGAAAACAATAAGCGTTTTTGCGCGCAAACGCAGCAGCAAAAAGTAAATGCTTCAACAGAAATTTTTTTAAAGATAACACAACAAAACTATGGAAAACTACACACTATAACAATACTATATGGAATAAAAAACCGAAGATTCTCAAATACTTAAAACACTTTACAAAAGTTAGAAATTATTCAAAATGGAAAGGAACTAAAATGGCGCACTCGTCAGAAACCACGTGCCATTATTAGTTCAAAAAGAACAAACTTTTCTGTAGAAAGGAATGACCTTCTTGTGGTGTAATAATATATAAATTTTCAAATACTTTTGCGAGAAATTTTGTCCGAACTTTTAGATGAATAACTGCTATCATTCATCCAATTTATCATTTCAGTATTATGTGGCTTTCCATATTTTAGTTGCGCATGTTCGTTACCTATTAAACCATGAAAACTGGGCAATAGTGAAGCAACAGTGTGATACCCTGCAATCACCGACAAGATAATCTGACCTATTCACTTTTTCTTTGTCTGAAGTTAACAGGAAGCCTCTTGTAGATATTTGAGGATATTGACACATAAATCTCCGTACTTGCCGCGACTGTATAACAAACGTCGTGAATCTTCAAAATTGTTGGTAATATTATGTGCTGAAAATGTTAGGCATGTGTTAGAGTTCCTGGATCCAATTTTGAATAAATTATATATTAACCCTCCGTTAGTCGAGGGGGGGTACAGATGTTCCACATTACTTTTCAAAACGCTGCGCATTAAATTCCATTCCTTGTTTAGAAATCAATCTTTCAGTACCTGTCCTTGAAAAATTCAGGAACAATATGGCATAGTCATTCAAGTTCTCAAGGTCAGCGCACGGACGATAAGAGAGCACAAAGACACATGGGGGACAGGTGTACCCCTCGCGCGTAAGCGTGCAATTATAATTTACAGTTGATCGTTCTTCTTCTTTCTCTGGTGTTGTAATAACGCTTACTTTCTTAACGATTTATTATGCTTCTGTGTGAAATTCTGGCACTTTGCTTGGTTTAATTTTTAAATATTTATAAAATTAAATTGAATTTCATTCTAAATAAGTATAACTAGTTTAACAACTAATAAATGGCTTTCTAACTTCGAACTTGCCAAAACAGTTTTAACAAAGATCTAAACTAATTTATGTCGATGCAATCGTTTTAAATTAATGGTAATTATTAAAATAATTTTTACTATATAAGAATCGAAAAGCCATAGTATCTTTCATAGTTTCAAAGTCATTCTCTTGAATATTTGCCTACGTTTGTGTCGTAATTAGTTGAAGTAGAATTTCAGTTTTTGTTGGCGAGAGGTAATATTACTCGACAAAAGGATGCGTCAAGAAATACTTGTCATTGGGTTATGGTTCTCTCTTCCAATCTTTAAAAAATATCTACAATTAATTTTTTTTTAAATTTTCAAACACAATAATATCGATAAGGATATGAGATGAATTGATGCCATCAAAAATTTCAGTTTCATACTTATTAAACTTCACATTTTATGCAGAGCTGCCCTATGCCCGCCTTCCGTTGGAATTAAAAAGATCATAAAATCTTATGCTAGCAATCAATGGAAAAGGCATAAATAACAACAATGTTAATGAGTAATAAAGGTAAAAGCAAATATTAAACTCCTTAAGCTCTTTAAAATGACACCACAATCAACTTCCTAACTAACCGCGTTTCCGTGTTACACTTATTTATATCCTTACTTAAAGCTAATTCACAACAATCGAATTTCGAATAAAGAATATAAGGTGTATATTCGTTTATTCGGTTAACACCATCCCTCTGACGCTTATCGTTTTATTTAAAAATTGATAAATCAAAAGGCAAAAAAATGAACATTAACATTTTATTAGAAAATATCATGATGAAATGTTTGCTAATCGAAACATCCATAAACAGTTGTTAATGAATATCGCAAAAGAAAAGAAGACATCAAAAGTTCCAAAATCCCTAGTTGATTCTTTTTAAATTGTGATGTTTTTGGAATAAATTGCTTCCTTTGTAATATTAAGTTAACATACACTTCCTTAGATGACATTCGCAAAACTAAAAAAGAATATGAGAAGTTATGACACTGCGTTGCTATGGATATTATTAATATCCATTATTTTCAAAGTAAACGGTTGGACTAAAAAATACGAGGCAACTTTCTCAACTTCGTTAATAACAGCTATTTGAAGTTGATGGAAAAATATTATTCTCTCTTATTTCAAAGAAAGAAGTTAAAAATTTGTAAGAAGAACGATCAATCCTATAAGTGAAATGTGCCAGTTATCGTTACTTTAATTGAAGTTGCATTAAATCTACTAAATTGTGTGAATATATCAGACTCGTTTCATCACAATTAATAAAATGGAACCCCAAAATGATTTTGATGCTCTCTACAGGTACACATTCTTGATATTCCGATTTTTATTTATTACTGAACCTGAACAAAATCCGATTGAAAATTCGATGATACGAAGACAAAGACGTTTAATGTTTATTTCAAATTTCTGCATTTCATCTTTTATTTTTATATTTAATGCATCTTTCCTGACTTACATGCACGGATTTGCAATATGTAGAGCTAATGTTATTATGGTATCAATTGCAATGATTCATAGATGGGTCTTAAGCTTTAAACTTGAAAAGCTGAAGAAAATAAGGAGCGATTTGGAAGCACTCATTGTGCATTTAAACCTACTTGTAATAGAAAATAGAAAGAAGTTTCTATATTCAAATTTTATTTTCACTACTTGTTTACAATTTCACGTATTCATTTTCTCTTTTATCACTATGGTTAACGTTCGTATGAAAGTTATGGTGTTCGAAATCAGCCTACCTGACCCAGCTTTATGGATTATGGCTCTACTATTTTCTGCTACCCAATTGTTTATAATGTTACCTATGAATAATTTTGCTGTCTTTTACATGATTGTGTGCCGTCACTTTCAACTAGTGATAACAAATTTCACTAAATATCTGCGAACAGTGCACAATTCGGAATACGAAAAAGTTCTCAATGATTACATATCAATCAGAAAATTTGTATCAGAAATGGACAACAAAATATCATTTTTAGTATTGACATCTTCACTTTACAACGCGTGCACCATGTACTTTGGAATATCAGTTATTTTGCACCCTGAAGAATATTTCAATGTTTTTCAATGTCTGGCGGTATCGTGTCTTGTTATTGGAAGCTCCATGGCTTATTTTGGACTTACCATGGCAGGGTCACTAATATACGAATCTGGCAATGATTTGTGGCTTCAGGCTCATAAGGTTCTGTGTGCGAAACCTGAAATCACGATCTTTCAGCATAGATTTTTGTCCATGGTGGAGAAGAATCTTTTCGTCACAGTATGGAAAATTCTACCAATTACAAGAAATTTCGTTTTTACAGTCACTGGAACCGTATTAACTTATTGCGTTGCTTTGGATAGTATTCAGTCTTTAAAAAATATTTCAGCGATGTGGAACTGCATGGCTTAACATATGTTTAATTTCAAGCATTAGGAATATTTTCCTTAATGGCTCTCATTGAAAAATGCCAACAGATTACTTTTCTTTTATTTGAAGTCCGCAAGACCTTAAGTGTAATTAAATTATATTCTTAATATATACCAACATGTTGCAAGTTACAGTTAATGTTACTCCTTAGAAATGTCTAACTACTTGCTGTTCGCATGCTCTTAAGTATGTCATCGTTTGAAGTTTATTTGCAATGTCTTTTAAACCTTGTATGCGATGAAATTTTGATGTCAAATTTTAATCGATTTCACGTTCATATAATGTATTAATGAATATTCTGATGGAACTGTATCATTTGCTTTGTTCTGAAATAATAATGAAGAAAAGTTCCCGTTATTTTGTCACCAGTAATATATTTTAAGATGTCGTTAAAGAACATATTCAATGCCCAATATCTGAAAAAAATAATTTGGATTTGCCTAGCCTGTCTGAACTTGAAACAATTATGCTAATTTTTGCACAAAAATTACCCCAATCTAACAGATGTTCTCATACAACCTCAATGCCACTTTGGAGACATTTGCCAACTTCTTAAGAGGGTATTTATTACACAACTAAGAACCTATAAAGCTCAATGAATGTTTCAGAAACCTGATTTTCGAGTAAAAATATTAAATTATTTGATTAATAAAAAGTTAAGTGTTTTAAGCCTGCAGATATTAGTTATCTAAGGAATAAAATATTGCTCGTTGGTGCTACATTTTCTACTTCGCATGATCTCTATTAAAAGGGAAGAAATTTTTCAAAAATAAAAAATATACATCCAAAGGTAAAAAAATAGCTGTCGGTATACGATATATGAACTCTTAGTAGATCAACTAATACAAATAGTCAATTAACGAATGTAAATAAATGCGACGAATAAATACTTCAATGTATGCCCTGGAAAATGTGTAGAGAAAAAAGAGCTATTAAATCCTACAAATTATTCCACTTTTCTTTTTGGAAATGATGGTCAGTAATTACACTCATATTTATGTTCAATCGCAGAAAAGAAAATGATCCATCCAGCATTATCCTCGATCATCCATTGGGCATTGAAAAAAAAGTTGCCAATCTTCAGCAAATAACGAATACTAAAAGATTCTATGGTTAAAAATTTCATACGGGGTCATCTAAATATTTAAAATTGCACTAACTTCACAATTTTCTATAGAAACACCCATTTTTAATGTTATAAATAAATTTCTCATAAAGAAATACCCCAATAAATAAATTTTGGTTTATATGCTATGAATACATCGGAAGATATTCGGCATTTTATGTTCTAGATAGAAAAGGGGTCGTCTCCACATTTAGATAGAGAAGTTCTCTGCTTACGTTTAAATATCGGTAGTAGTATTTTAAATTATTTCGAACTTTAAATGTTATTTTAAAAGTAATTATCTACGTCTCACAATCAGTAAAACTTGATGCGTAAAAAAATAAATAGTATAATATCCCAGCTAAAAAAAATCTGCAGAAAATTAATTTTTTTGAAGATTTCTTAAAGATTTTTTGAAGACAGAAAAATCTGCATTTTTTCTTCAAATTAATCTGCAGAAAATTTTCTTACTATATTTTTCTCTAAATATTCTGCAGATTTTTTGGAGACAGAAAAAATCTGCATTTTTTCTTCAACTTAATCTGCATAAAATCTGCAAAAAAATTTCTTATTATATTTTTCTCTAAATATTCTGCAGATTTTTTTGAAGAGATTTTTCATTTCCCTGCATTTTTTCTTCAATTTAATCTGCATAAAATTTTCTTATTTTATTTTTTTGCAAATATTCAGCAGATTTTTGTAAGACAGCAAAAAATCTGCGTTTTTTCTTCAATTTAATCTGCATAAAATCTTCAGAAAAATTTGATTATATATTTTTCTAAATATTCTGCAGATTTTTTGAATACGTTCATTCATTTTTTGAATACGTTTTTTCTTCAATTTAATCTGCAGAAAATCTCCAACAAAATTTCTTATTATATTTTTCTCTAAATATTCTGCAGATTTTTAAGACAGCAAAAATTCTGCATTTTTTCTTCAATTTATTCTGCAGAAAATCTGCAAAAAAATTTTATTTATATTTTTTTCTTTAAATATCCTGTAGATTTTGTAAGACTTTGCATTTTCTCTTCAATTCAATTTGCAGTTATTTAGCAGATTTTCACAAAATCATTAAACTTGACCAATATCTGTTGTTTTAACTGCAATTTCATAATATCTGCATTTCTCTAAATACATATTTTTCACCATATTCTCTAATATTGCAAATTTATTTTCCAAAGGATATAAAACAAAATTAGAATATAATTATCATTATTGTTTAACTCTACAGCTGACAGAAGTTTCAAAAAATTTCCCAATCGAAAATTGTCTTAGGTACAAAATTTTTTAAATATGTCACTGAAAAAATGAATTCTAAATTAATCTTTAAAATAAATATTTTAGGTTTTACCATTTTAAACTTTCCCCCCATAATTTAATTAATTTCCAATTAGTTTTCCAACTGTATTTCTGATTATTTCTTTTCCTACATAAAGAAGGGAAAATCGCCCTTTGGATGGAGAGAAGGCTTATCATAAAGATAGAAGGTGAAAACGAACTTATTGAAACAGAGAATCTAAATTATTGAACAAAAATATTACTAATCTCATCTGTTACTCATCACTACAACTTTCAACCACGAAGTCGGACCTTGGTTGAAATTTACATCCATAGATGGCGCCACGAGATGGCTTTGGTGACGCTAAAACTTAAATAGATTAATTTTTTCTTATCTCGTGTTTCCAGCGCGGCGTGGTAGTTTGCGCACTTGCCTGCGAAGTATAGGAACGCGAGTTCGAATCCCGGACAGGATGAGTTTGAAGTTTTGCGGCATGCAAGTAAGATTAATTACATTAATAATTATGTTAATTGAAATTAATAATTAAACCTTGACTATAGAAAAATCTACCAAAAATCTGAAGGTATTCGGAACATAATTTTTTCAAATATTCTGCATTTTTTTCTGCAGAAAATCTGAAGGTATTTGGAACATGTTTTCTTCAGATTTTCTGCAGATTTTTTTTAGATGGGATTACGCCACTTTAATTGATAAAATTTTAATTTATATATATAAATAGTTAAATGTTTACCAAATTAAATTTCACAAATAAAGTGATGCAATGATTAAATTTAATATTGGAAAAGCTTTTGAAATTATATGATGTCCCCTTAAGTGCATCGTTTTGCCATGAAAACAGAAAATTAATGTAACTTCAAAACGTACAAATATGCTGAAGTTTTACATAGGCTTATCAAATGGACATCTGCATCGACTACTGATAAAATTTATAAATGCTGCTATTCAAAAACGTTTTATCATCTTTGACAAAGTATTTCATGAACTCGAAATTATTTTGAAATAAAGGTAAAATTTGCATAATAATTCTACATAAAAAAAATTCTAGGTCAATAGTTATATTATTTCTCAAGATATCAATAAAAATTCAAAATTTTACTTTTAAATAATCAAAATTTCAGTTGCTTATAATTGCAATTAAAAAATGCTGGGATGATGAAGCTTGGTTTTCGAGCATAAATTTTTATATAGTTTCGAAATGTTTTAAGAAAAATATCTGTTTATATTGGAAATTTTGAAGTTAGTGCTATTATAAATATGTATATGACACCTTATGAAAATTTTAAACATGATACCTTTTACTAGAACTTATTTCCTGAAGATTGGTACCTTTTCGTTTAACACGCGATGTACGATGGCAAAATGATGCGGGTGGATCCCCTTTTTTTTCGCGAATGTACGTACATATATATTTATTGCATACTTATTCGGTGATCATCGAATCCTCAACCTCTAACTGACTGAAAAGAGGTCATGAGATATAAGATTCAATAAATATTACTCTTGTAGTCAGAGCTTCACACTTTCAAGCGGAAATTTTGAAATACATATATCTTGATTTGCATTGCATTCATTTCTCGTCGTATCCGCCAGGAGCCCATTTATCGGAAAAGTTATTTCGGAACCACCCCATGTTTATATGCGGCACGATACGTTTTCTTTTTATTTTTTATATGATATTCTCCATTTTTCTTTTGAATTGATTTTAATTATATAATTTTAAGACATCAAATATATTAAGAAATACTCATTTATAGATCTTTCCTGTGCCACACGTTCTCGCTGAAACCAGTATAATGTCTTTCAATACATATATTTAAAATAAGTTAAGAATATATTTATTTTAGAAATGTGTCTTTAATGGAATTTTTTGATACAGACACAGTATTTTCATTCATCTTTTAATTAATACAAAATATCGTGTTCTTGAATTAGATGCGTTTTCTCAAACTGCACTTATTTTAATTACTAACAGTTTAGTTTTAGTTTAGCTATATTAATGTCTCGTTTTGAAGCAACACGGGAGCTATTTTGGAACGGACCTCGTAATTTTGAACCGCGGTCTGATGGCGAGGACGAAACCTTAGATATCACCCTCCTCTTCTTTCTTTTTCAATACTTTTATATAGCTATTTATATAATTTTACTGTTCTTTGCTTGCACAAGCACTTTTTAAATTTATTGCGTTAGTGATGATTTTATATTTTATATGAAAAGAAAGAGATTTCATTTTTTCAGTATCAATCGCCACACTTGGTGGATGAGTACATGTAAATCAATCTATTCTCTCCCCACCGAGGTGGGTCGAACCATGTTTATACTCCCAGCTCTCCTGTATTTAAAAGTATTGCCCTGTTCTGACAATGCCTGTATCATTTTATTGTACCTAATAAATCCCATCATCCACATGCTGGTAGGGTGGCTCTCTCCCCGCTGGTCCTCTCTCGTCTTTACACCCTTCTTGGATAGGCCGGGCAAGTATGTGCATTTTTGTACCATATCAGCGGGAGGACTTATGGCTACTATTTAGTATTTAATGTGCACCAGGCCCCATACTAGGCAGATCTTCAATAGAATCGGATTTAAGATGTCGAAACCTCCAGCCCCGAAGCAGAGACCTTACCACTAGGCCACCCCGACCTCAGTAGAATTGATAAATCATAACTCTAGGCCTCCCTAATTCGAAAGAGGTGCTGGATCATTTTTTAAAATTACAAACAAGAACCATCTTATGTACAAAATAAATGTGTAAATATATATATGCTTACCTTTCTTTCCATTTATATACCATGTGCGGTATAGACTTTTTCAAGCACTTTGAAACGAACTGTAAATGAAAGTCCATTATTTGCATTTGTGATGAGCGATTGCATTTGATGACGAATGTATACAATCACATATAAAAAACTGCGTAAGATATTCAATATTTCAAACTGAGACTTGTCTTACATATTGGTAAGATTTCTTCAGTCAATTTTTTTTGTTATCTATTCTGAAGAATTCTGTTATTTTAGACTGAAATCACTGAACACTTTGTTCGTTTGTCCAAATTATTACTTCGTGATCGTATCGTTTGGAACAACATAAAAAAAATAAGAATTTTAGTTTTACATTCAAATACTTTTAATAAATAAGAATTAGATTACATTTAAAATATTTACAATTTTTTACCATTAATATCGTATATATATAGATTTTTTTAAATTATCATCTATCTCTTAAGAGGTTCTTAAAAAGCCAACTGCATCCGTTGTTAATTGTGATTTCATTTATGTCGTGAACTTAAGAAAATCTGCATGTTGCCCCTACAGCATACAAAATCTTTTAGCCTTCGAGCGGGTGCGCTAAATTTTTTACACGAGCGGGCGCGTCTCGTACTTTTTATGACACAATAAGATTCTTAATTTTCACCCTTGCAGTTGTAAGTTAATTCATTTTAGTACAGACACATAAGAAAAGCAAATCCTTTTATCAGGAGTGAAAATTAGTTTTTATTATTTGGAAAATCTAAAATTATATTGAAATTAGAGAAAGCAATGAGATTTACTATTATTATTTTCTGAAAAAGTATTAAGCAATATATAATAAAAAATAGTAAAATACTAACTAAGATTGTACAAAAAAGACTTGCTTCTTAGTTTCTTATCATTCTCCTTGCATTAGAAACATTTCTTTCAAATACAAACCACAAGCTCGTTTCCTCAATGCTGGTTGTTGTTCACTTGCTTTTTAATGTTGTGATATATAATTTAGAAATAAAGACATGGTAATGCCATATGGTGATGATCAGATTTTTCGGGCTCGAGTAGTGAGGTGTTTTCATAAGACTCAGGTTTTTCAAGAAAATTCTTCGGATTGGTAGATTATTTGCAGGCTTATTACATAATAAATATTTTTGGAAATGTAAAATGAAATATTAAATCGCTGTAATTCTCAGAGCATAAAAAATTATCAAACTGAAATGTTAAGACGTGAAAAAAAATTCAAATTACACGACGTGGCGCGCATCGTTATTTTTACGACAGAAGCATAAAATAATATGAAATCACCTTAAAACTCGGAAAACTTAAAGAGGAAGGTCGCATGAAGGAATAGCAATGGCCTTCAGACCGTTTTGACTCCGAATGTGAAAATAGGACATAAAAATTCGGTTTGTCTTAAAGTTTGTGCAGGCGCGCCCGCTGGAAGGTTAACTCGTCCTACTTGGTATCTACAATCAGCGTTTTCTGTTGTCTGTCGTTCTCGATAGAAGTAAATCTCTGTTTCTTTATGCCCATAATATTTTGTTTTTAATCTGGATATCTCAAAGGAATTAGCCTCTTCTGTGAAGGTATCCGAGGTAATTTCACATCACTATTCTCATCGAGAGTTCCAAAGTCATCACTGGCGTCCTTGCTTAACCATTCTTTGAATTGACCGAAATGCACTGTGGGGGAGTAAAATTTGTTCTCTTCTAGTTGTGATATTTTTCAGGTATATTCGGCAGTACGTCGATACAATTATAGTCCTCAAAATTTCGGTTGTGTCTTAGTCGGTTCTCCGTGGATGGTTCGGTAGTGATATTCTTCAAATATATTCGGCAGTACATCGATTACCATTAATGATCCTCAAAATTTCGGTTGTGTCTCAGTAGGATCTCCGTAGATGGTTCTGTTGTGATATTCTTCAAATATATTTGGCATTACATCTATTATCATCAATTGTCCTCAAAATTTCGGTTGTGTCTTAGTCGGTTCTAAGTGGATGGTTCGGTTATGATATTCTTCAGGTATATTCGGCAGTACGTCGATACCATTAATGGTCCTCAAGATTTCTGTTGTGTCTCAGTAGGTTCTCCGTGGATGGTTCGGTTATGATATTCTTCAGGTATATTCGGCAGTACATCGATTACCATTAATGGTCCTCAAAATTTCGGTTGTGTCTTAGTAGGTTCTCCGTGGATGGTTCGGTTGTGATATTCTTCAGGTATATTCGGCAGTACATCCATTACCATTAATGGTCCTCAAAATTTCGGTTGTGTCTTAGTAGGTTGTACGGTGGACCTTTGTGTTCATGTGACAATTGCTATTTTTCCAGTGTCAAATAAATTCATTCTGCTTTTATTCTTACTATAATATTCCTTCACCTTGTCTTGATACTGTTAAAATTTTTTTTCTCTTTTCTCTTCTCTTGCCTTTGTTCCGGAGATTTCCAGCTGTGTGCTTCCTTGTCTACTAGTTGTTCGAATATTCAATCAATAAATCTGGGCGAATTATGCAACATTTTAAAAGGGTTCTTTCCAGTCGTATTGTTTTCAATGTAACTTAGATTCCGCTCAGTAAAATAATACGAATAAAAAGTTATAAATAGGAAGACTTACAATGCAAAACTTGATGGATGTCATAGAGTGAATGTGTTAGGGATAGGAGAATAATTATATCTCGCTATTTAATTTTAAATGATTAAACAAGTGATTTCTACAACATTTAAACTATTAAAACGGAGATTTTTGCAGGTAGAAGACTTTTAAACTGGATAATAGCGAATTTGTGTTAAAAAATCGAGAGATTGATGCAAAATTTAGAATATTCAGCACGTAATATAACTGTAATCAGCTGGTACATGTCTTATCCAGCAAACAGCTTCACAAGAACTATAGCGGAAGAAACTTAAAATTATAGAAACTATTCTGAAAAACAAAAGTGAATTACAGCCTAAATTTATTGCATCTAAAGATAATAAAGATAATTAGAAGCAATATTTTATTATCTAAATTACATAAAAATAATTATATCGATGATTCTTGTTTAAAAAAGTTCTTAAACATGTATGTAAGAAAAAATGTTTTCACTATGTATTTGCAATGCGCTGAACAATACATTGTATTTTTTACTAAATTGTTCGTTTAAAAGTCCGCTCTTGTACAGCTAAAACTGTTTCTATGGATCATTTATAACAGATATAGTAAAAACATGTTGCTAGTTTTGTTTCAATAGCGAAATAAGGAATTTGGATGTCACCCACCAATTATGCGTCTATAGGTAAGTCTTCGTAGAGCTCGTCCTCCCGGTTTAAAATACTTTCTTTGCAAGTAAATTAATGACTTATTCCACACTGCATTGAAAAGTACAACGAATACTTAAACTGTAGAACAGAACTAATCATCACATTACGAAAATTTTAAGCTACTAATGATTATTTGAAATAATATTTAAGAAACTTGTATACAGTATAGAGACAGTGAATTATTGACATACTGTTACCGAAATTCCTCTTCAAGAAATTATAACTGTAAAACTATGAATTTTTCGATAATTAGCATACTACACAGCCATAAAATACACCCTAGAAATTTTAAATTGAAATTTAAATAAAAATGCATTCAAATAAATGATTTGTTAAAACTAGCCCAAAAATTTCAAGGAATGCATATTCATTATAATAAACTTTTCCATAAGAAATTCTTCTAAAATATTTCGCAGTTTTCTATCCGATAACTTTAAATTTTCACTTTTCCACATTTGACTTTTTGCAACTAGAAAATTCAAAAAAATGAGAATAAAATTCTTATCAAATTAATTAATACAGGTGCCAATTTTTTTTATTTTCTTTATAACAAAAAAAAAGGATGTAAGCAGGAAATAGCGATAAGATACGAGAAACTTATAACTTAGACTAATACACATATAAACAATACAACATTTGTTGGATTTAAAGTGAATCCAAAAACTCATATAGAAT
>BGPR01014028.1:0-40232 GCA_013235015.1 Araneus ventricosus | reverse complement strand
CTACCGCTTTGTTAGTGATTACCTTCACTCATTTAACGCTAGTGATCACTTTCACTCTTTAACCTAACCTTTTTCTTAAAACGACCAAGAATTCCTCTTTTTCCGAATTAAACTTAAAGAAGAATTACTTTCTTAGCACAGTAGAACCTACAAATAGGCTTTTGTGCCATAAAACCCCTAAGAAGCCAAACAAATCTACCTTTCCGATGTACCTTGTTGGATTGAGCTTCGGATCGGAATTCTTCCCGAGTTAAAGGGAAAAAGAGATGGAATTTTATAGCACTGATTAGCGTTGAAATAATAATAAACCAGTGGTGTGCACTCAATAGTGTACAGTACATTACAGTGGCAAAACTCATTATACCAGTGGTGTATATTCAGCAGAAGCAAGTGAAGCAGTGCTTCTATAAGTGATATATTAACTCAAAAGCAGTCTAGATGTGTGTTCCAGTCCAGTCTTATCTGTAGGAAAATTTCAGATGAAGCATGCTTCTTTTTTTAATTATTATTTATGTCGCAACAGGAACTCCCTTATTGTGTGAATGGACAATAAAAGGGCAGAATAAACTAAATACGGGTCAGAACAGGTCTCGTAGTGAATCTCACTTCCCTTTAGTGCATGATAATTTGATTTCACTTTCCGAACGTAAACAAACGAATGAATGCCACTGATAATACCCCAAAATAAGGATTTTTCATCAACAAAACTCCTAATAACAATAATAATAATAATAATAATTATTATTATTATTGACTGCATGAGTAAAAAAAACATCCCAATGGAGTATAATCATTTTTGAGATCAGATTTTTAGCGCACCGACTGGTAGTTTATTAGAAAGGGTCCAAGAAGAGGAGTAATTTTGATCACAGTCTGTACAAAGTATGATAACTTTGTTTTATTGTGTATATTTTGCTCACGTATTTTCCTAAGATTTTTCTTTGGGAGATTGGATGCTCTAATTGCAAAAAGTTGTCGTGTCCGAAGGAGACCTAATTTGCTCATGGCTATTCTTCAGCAAGTAAACTTTAAATTACTGCCTCAGGGCTTCATTAAAAGTATTTTATAGACATTATAATTAAATTTCTTAGTAAAATTATACTATTGGAGAAGTCATATGTTTATTTTTATTGTTTTCGTTGTTGTTTCTGAAAATTAAAAAAAAGAATGAGATATCTAGATTATATACCAGTGACATTCGGTACAAAAAGACGGACCAGTTGTCTTCTAATTTTTTAATTACATTTAATTCAGACAAGAAAACATACATAAATTAATAATTAGTAATTGTGGGTTTCATTTCTTAAGTATTGTCCTACGTCGGTATTTTCCGAATTTTTGTCATCTTCTGTCGGGAAAAAAAGGAACATTCGATATCACATGACCAGTTGGGAGCGCGCATACACCAACACCAATTTTTTACATTTAGACATAACATTTTTTTACATTACAACCACCACATTTTTACATTTAGCGATTCATATTCAGGCATAAATTTTTAAAGGCATTTTTATATCGAGTATTGCTTTTAAAAATAGTGTGGTTATATTCGTAACACATAAATTTTGTTTCTCAAAAAATTGTATTTCACTTTAAGGAGAAGGAAATTTAAATGCCGAAACGTATCTTAGTTTATCAAGTTTCCCTGTTATTACAAATCTCATTTTCGGATTACTTCAAATCACATTTTTGACTAAGAATTTTGTAAACAAATAGAAGTTCATTATTTATATTATTTATTTGTTATATATCTTTTAATTTATTCTTTTTTCCCTTTAAATGATCCGGAGACTAACATTCTTCTCATTACTGGTTTTCATGCAGAATAGAAGTGCACAACCACTGGAACTCTACCAGTTTATATAATGACAGCAAAAGTTCGTAGAAAACAGAATACTTACATTTGAAGTTATAAACTGATTTTGAATTGAAGTATAACTATCCCGAATAAGTATAATTTATGAAATGCTTGTTAAATATTGTCTCGAAGTTGTAAAGTTGTTTCCCTGACATGCTAATCTTGACGACAAACTTGGCGACTTGGCGACAAAGCTGGCGACTTTGTCGCCAAAAGGGATTTTCTAGAAAAATATGTACTGAACTGTGGTCATATCTCTACTAGGAGCCAGTAACTTTATGAACCTTCTAGAGATTGCGTCACTTCCTACGAAATGACATTACTTCCTGTTGAAAAGGTATAAAAGCAAGCTCTCAAACCAAGAGAAGTTCAGTTGGACTTGAATCAGCAGTGAAGCTGGTGAGCTGATAGACATTGAGCGCTACAGAAAGTGTGGTTTCGGAGATTAATTAGTGATCTGCTATTTGCCTGTATTGCAAATTTACAACGATTTTTGTAACATTTGGTGTCAGAAGTGGGATATTTGATTTTTCTGTGAATGCCAAACACCAGATCTTTGACCAGAATTATGGATGGAAAATTTGAGAAGCTGTTAGCCATGATCGCAGAGATGAAGGCTGGATGTGGACAGGAAGAGATGAAGGCTGGAGAGGAAGAAATGAAGGCTGGACAGGAGGAGATGCGATCTAGACAAGAGAAGCTGGAACAAGAGATCCAAAAGGCGCAGCTAGAAGATCCTACTATCAAACGAATTCTGGAGAAGAAACTAAATTCGGCGGATCGACCATCTCGGCAACAAATCGTTCCGGAGAGTCCTGCAACAAAACGATACTGGGCTCTTTGGGACTCCTTACATCTTAAGGACGGTGTTCTATACCGTAAGTGGGAGAGTGATGATGGAAGCTTCTGTCGATGGCAATTAATTCTCCCAAAGAGTAGAATTCCGGAAGTTCTGCGAGAGACTCATGAAAGTGCAAGTGGAGGGCATTTTGGAGTCATGAAAACTTTAAGTAAAACACGAGAGCGATTTTATTGGGATCGACTTCCTGCCGACGCGACGTTCAAAAATGGTGTAGAGAATGCCACACTTGCGGAGTCCGAAAGGAGCCTAAAACAAGAACTAAAGGTCGTTTGCAGCGCTCTAATGTTGGCGTCCATTCGAAAGAATTGCTTTGGATAGCCTAGGACCTTTTCCTGTAACAACAAAGGGCAATCGGTGTGTCCTAGTATTAATGGACTATTTTACCAAATGGTCTGGAGCAATTCCCGTTCCAGATCAGGAAGCCTCGACTGTAGCTGAAGAACTCGTTCGAAGCTGGATTTCATGTTATGGCGTGCCTATGACATTGCATTCAGATCAAGGTACAAATTTTAATTCCGCATGGTCGAGAGGTTTAATCGAAAGATTTAAAATCATCTGTTTTTATTTGTTTCGAAGAATCAGACTGATTGGGATGCACATTTGCCACTCTTTCTCTTGGCCTATAGGAGCGCGGAACATGAAGTGACCGGACTGACTCCAGCAGAAATGCTTTTTGTCCAACTCTGCGATAACCTTGTGATATCCTCTTTGGACGACCGAGTGAAACGCCTTCCTCGGCGAATGAATGCATGAAAAATTTAGAGGCACGTTTGGAAAGCGTACATGTGTTTGCCAGAGAGCGAATTAAACTGGCCAGTGAACGAATGAAAACTCGTTATGACTCCAGAGCAACAGACCACCATTTTAAGGAGGGTGATATAGTCTGGATGTATAACCCGAAGTGACGGAAAGTTCTGAGTCCGAAGTTACAACAGAACTGAGAAGCACCTTGTCAAGAAACTGAACGATGTTGTATACAGAGTACAGAGGTCGCCGAACGGCAAGCCAAAAATCATCCACATTAATCGATTAGCTCCATACCGGGCCACCGATCATAGTTCTATGTAATGAGATTGCCTGAATTCCAGTCTTTGAATAGGGGAGCAGTGTTACGGAGTTGTAAATTTGTTTCCCTGACATGATAATCTTGGTGGCAAACTTAGCGACCTTTTTGGCTACTTTGGTGACAAAAGGGATTTGGCTAAATTCGCCAACTTTGTCGCCAAAAGGGATTTTCTAGAAAAATCCTGAACTGAGGTCATATCTCTACTAGGAGCCAGTAACTTTATGAACCTTCTACAGATTGCGTCACTTCCTACGTAGTGACTTCACTTCCTGTTGAAAAGGTATAAAAGCAAGCTCTCAAACCAAGAGGAGTTCAGTTGGACTTTGATCAGCAGTAAAGCTGGTGAGCTGATAGACATTGAACGCTACTGAAAGTGCTGTTTCGGAGATTTATTAGTGATCCGCTATTTGCGTGTATTGTAAATTTATACAAGTGCTGTTTAGTTACCTGCGCTACGTTTTGCTTTTCTGAAATCTTCGTAAAATAAAGAGTTTTATTTTTTTATCCTGCTTGTTGGACTGCATTCACTTACACCCATCAGACGATTTTTGTAACAATATGAACAAAAATTAGTATTGAGAAAATCACAAATAATTGTACAATTAAATGTTAAGTCATCAAGAAATACTTTCGAACCAGTGTTATAATTTTTTGCCTACTTCAACACACATGAAGGAGAGCACTTTTCAGTTCTTAAGATTGAGGTTCATCTGTAAAATTCTACTAATAAAGTAATTCAAAGAAGGTCAATATTAGTACCATAATTAAAGTGTCATTTAATGAAGAAAACTTACTTCAATTTCGCACTTCTTCTTTTTTTAAGCTGCGAAATTAAGATAATATGCACTATTATACAGTGGTACCTCCCTTAACGGACACTCCCGAATAGCGGACACCTCTAATTAACGGACATTTTTACGAGTACCAGTCCTTCTATATAGGACAATCCATGTTATTCCCTCTGGATAGCGGACACTCCGAATAGCGGACAAGTATTTTTGAAAAGCTTTAAATTATTTTGGCAAACATTTCGAAATTATTCTAACAAGCAATCAAAAAATATATTTTTAAGCATCTTTACAACGAACTTTTCCCGACTCCTCCCTTCCGTGCTTGACACAATGGAATTCGACCCTAAAATGTGCACAATGGTATTCTCCTGCCCTCCTCACCCTTTCTTTCTTCCTATTCTTACAAAACTCCCCGTGTTTCTTGGAATTTAGAGGCGCGAAATCTGTTTGGAGGGCTTGGTCGTTGGTCACTGGCGAGGCTAAAACTTTACTTGTCTATTCAGTTTAGTCCGACAGTTCAAACTGATTAAAATGACGTCGAAAAGTAAGAGATTGAATTTGAAAGAAAAAAAATGACGTTTTGAAAGTTATTGAAAAGGAAAAGCTGAGCGTTCGTAGACTTGCCGAACGTTTCCACGTTGGTAAAACGCAGATTAGTGAACTTCTGAAGAATAAAGAAGGAATTCGTAAAATGTGGGTCCTGAATTCGAACGAAAATTTGAAAAATTTGAAGTTTCGTAAGATAGAAACAAGCGAAATTGATGGTTCCGTTCTGCTCGTGCAAAGAACATTCCTGTAAATGGTGTTTTGCTCCAAGAAAAAGCCAGAGAAGTCGGTGAAAGTTTGGGATTAGAAACTTTTAAGGCCTCAAATGGATGGCTGGAAAAATTACGGACACGTCACAACATATCTTTTAAACAGATTTGTGGCGAAGAAAAATCTGTAAATCCAAATGAAGTAACAGATTAGTTTGGAAAGCTTACATCTTTGCTTAAAGGATATGATGACAAAGACATTTTCAATGCCGATGAGACTGATCTCTTTTACCGCGTCCTTCCGGAAAAGACCTTATGTTTAGAGGGTGAAAAATGTAGTGGCGGAAAAATTTCAAAAGAGCGGCTCACTCTTTTGCTGTGTTGCAACATGCTGGAAGACTTCGAAATTCCAGTTGTTATTGGAAAAGCTAAGAAGCCTAGATGTTTCAAGAACATTGATGTACGAAAACTTAGTGTTTCGTGGAAGTCAAATAAGAAAGCGTGGATAACCACTGAGATAATGAGCGATTGGTTGGTGGAGTTAGACAAAAAAAAATGAAAAAACAAAAGTGAAAAATCATTCTGTTCATGGGGCAATGCTTCTTCCCATCCTCATGATTTAATGCTCAAAAATATTAACTTAGTTTTCTTGCATCCTAACACCACTTCGATGCTACAGCCACTTGATCAGGGAATTGTCCGCAACTTTAAAATAGGAGACATAAAGCTACTTCTGAGACATGTGCTTTCACAGATTTCCTCCTGAAAATCCAGCGAAGAGTTGGCAAAATCGATATCTGTTTTGGATGCAATTTCCTGTACTACGTCAGCCCTTAAAAAGGTGGAACCTGGGTGCGTTCTAAAATATTTTAAGAAGGCGGGATTTCTGAGTACAAGCGAAGTGGCAATTGACAGTACTACTGAAAAAAGCGAAAGAGAACTTGCAGATCTAGTAGCCAATTTGGATTCAAATGTCAGCTTTGAAGAGTATGTCAAGATCGACGACGATTTATCCATTGAGGAAGAAAACCAGCATGTTTCCAATTTCATTCATTGAGATACAACTGAAGCACTGAAATACAGTGAACAATTAAAACAGTTCTTTATGAACAATGAAGATTCCGAGGGACTAGCAAAGCTAAATCCTATGAAGATTCACCTTGAAAAACAGGATTGCTGTGTAAGAAAGAGAAATCAAACTTTGTTAACAGATTTTTTCAAGTAGTAATTAAAATACTATGCATTTTATTTTCGGATAATTTAATGCAAGATAAAAGGATTAGCACACAATTAACAGGTAAAGTAGTAAATAGTTATTCTTTTCTTATCTAATTAATTTTTCCTTTTTAATTAAAATTGCAGTCGTAATTTTCAATCAAATGTCAAGCAGAAGTGAAAAAGCTTTTTTATAAAAAGGTTGTCCTCCCCAATAGCGGACACCTCCTAATAACGGACAAAACCTTTGGTCCCGTGACTGTCCGCTTTTCGGAGGTGCCACTGTATTTTCAAAAATAACTAGAATTTTAAATTGACATTTGAATTTTGGGTGAAAAAATAATGAAAATAAATTTTCTTTATTTTCCAGCTGGTTACATGGAAGTCTTCTCTTTATTCGAAAGATATGCAAATAAGGTTATTTTTGAATCCCAGGTCTCCAAGAGCTTAACAGGTCTATTCTGGTACCCCCGGTTGGGTTGGGAATAGCGCACGCTAACAACGGGAAGAAGTGACGTCTCTTCGAAACCTATAGTGAAAGTGTAGCGGGAACGCACCGGAACGGTGTTCCGGCACTTTATTTTCCCAAGAGAAATAAATAAGAAAAAAATTGTGAAAGCTTCCTTAAAACAGCGCGATTTTTATCACCCAGGTTAGAACTTTCCGGCACTGCTTTTGTTAAATCATATGCAGGGGGTAAAACGTCCTCCCGTTGGTGTGGTGCGGAAGTTTGCTTGGGGGGGCAGCTCAGATGTCGTCCTCGTCATCTGACCGCGGCTCAAAATTATGAGGTCCGTCCCACAATGGCCCTCGTGTTGCTTCAAAACGGGACGTTAATATAACTAAACTTAACTAACTCCGGAACTGCTTTTAGAGTGTTCCGCCGCTGCTAATTTTGCGACTACACCACTGCTTTTGACAAACCCTAAAAACCAACAGCAATTCAGAATGATTTTCAAACGTAGACAAAGAATCTTCTGCGGTTCTGCTGCACCATTTCTTTCCCAGTTGGTTGTAACTACACTATACATGATTGCGTAATGTTTTACGTTCTACAAATTATACCAGAGGATTTTTAAAAAATTAATCTTTAATATTTTTATTTTTTATCAAAGAGTAAGTATCACGATAAGCGAAATGCATTTTCCTAGTTAGCTTCACATGTCGTGCGGCCTGTTTCTAAAGACAATGTGAAACTTGTTCTGACCAGTTTCAGAAGAAGGCGCGTTTTATTGATGGACTGATAGAGGATGTGCTTCAGGCAGAGTAGAGCAAGTTTATTGCTTCGGTCAACCACATTCTTTTTTAGGGAACAGGTTCGGAAATGCCAAACGAAGGGTATTTCTTTGGGTGATCTACAATTGAACTCCCGTTCCGTTATAAAACAAATATCATGACAAATGGCTTGGTAAAAATTTTATAATAGTTGTTTCAGAGAAAAGTCTTTGATCAATGCAGTCTGCATATATTTTTTACGGTACAATTAACTGTAAAATTATGAGTAAATTTTTGTTGAAATTATTTAATGCACAGAATACTTTCACACAATGCTTTCCGAATTAATAATTAATTTAACGAAAATCAGCCATTAATTATGCTTATTTTTGTTATACAAAGAACTGCTCTCTCTGTCTCTCTCCTCCCAAACTTTTTATCGACAGTGGAACCTCGACTACCGATCTCTATTAACCGATGTCTCGATCCAACTATACGGTGCCAGAAAATCGAACTGCGTTTTTCATTTTTTACTTTCTCGTATACAAGATATTGTAATCGTCAAAAAATTCGAACTCGAGATTTTGACGGATCTCCATCTTTTAGACCTCCTGGTCCAAAACACACAATTTGGAATTATGTCTTTGTATCTGTCTGTGTCTTTCTGTGACGATAACTCGAAAACTATTAGAGCTACGGGGATGAAATTTGGTATGTGTCTTTAAACATAATTTGTAGGTTTCTGTCAGATTTTGGACAAAATCTATCCGGCGAGATCTGTCTGTCTATATGTCCAAGTCATGTGAAACTATAACTCAAAATGAATAGCTAGATGGATAAAATTTGGTACACAGTTTTATCGTCATGAATGAGTCCGTATAAATTTGGCCAAATCCGTCAACAGGTTGACTGTCTGTCGTTCGTATAATCGCATACTTGTATCTCATAAGCCTTTGGCTTAGATAAATAAAACTTGATATCGCGGATGCTAACATTAATTATAGACGCACGCAGGTACGCACACACGCCGCAGGTACGCACACGCACGGTACGCACATACACCGCACGCAGGTACACGCACCACGCACGCACACACACACACACACACACACACACACACACACACACATCACACACACACACACACACACACACACCCCAAACAATTTATTATTAAAAGAGTTAGAACGTCACCTCCAGAGACGGTCTTTCGAGGTGACAGTTGAGAAGAGTCAGATAATCGAGGTTCATTGTACTATTTGGGTCACCCTGATTGAATTCCTTTCTTTACATAATGGTAGAGAATATTGACAAAATAAAAAAAAAAGCCAAAATATTTGTTTGAATTAAGAGTTAGATGGAAACGAAATTTCACCATAAAATAGACTCTAGAAATATAAATAACTTAACTTTTACTGCTCATCGTCGAAGCGCATCGTCGCAAGCGCAAATAAACATGGAGAATTGTAATAATAATGTTTTATATTGAAGCTCATCTTTAAAAATATGAATGTATGTGTTTCTCTATTTCTTTATCAAAATTATATTTTCTTGGTTTAATATTGTAGTAATAATTGTTGAATATTTTAGATTTTCTGCAAGAATCCATATTAAAAGTTAACCTTCACCTACATAGTTTTTAGTTAGAATTTTGTCGTACTTTTTTAGAATACTTTGAAATGCATTTCATGTCTAGTTATAATTGAGTTACTTAAGATGAGTATAAGTTTGGAATAAATAGGAATTCTAACAATACTTTGCATAATGATACCATGAGTGAAAAGTTATTTTTGCCCGAAAAAACAGGTGAATACCTACCTCTGTAAGAGTGTCCACATGAAATATTAATTTTATGAAATTGCGTGTAAGCAGTAATTTTTGAGGTATTGTATATTATGTGCTTTAGCATTTGTTGAGTTAAACTATGGGAAGAAGCAAGCCACTTATCCCTCAGTAATGCATTTTACCTGTATTGACATATATAACTAGAAGTTTCTTGTAATAAATCTTATTGTGTAGTGACAAAATTTTCTTTTTGTTTGCATGCTGAAAAAAAAAAAAAAATCAAATTTTCTGTCTGAAAATATGACTGTGAATAGTTTTTAAAGTGAAGCATTGAAAAAATTTTTTGAATCGGAATTCTCTCTCTCTCTTTTTGTAAAATAATGAATATTTGAATGAATTGTTTTGACTTAAGTATTGGACATTTAATATATAAGGCTGTGTAATATGTAAAAGTTCCTGCTTTCTATTTTTTATATGCTTATAAAATCAGGTTTTATGCAAAAATTATTGTGTCAGTTTTTAGCTTTAAGATGAAGCACTAGAGAATTTAGAGAAATAAAAATTTTAATTTAAATCGAAAACCAGCATTTATTGTTGTAAAATAATTAATAAGCAAAATAAATTATTCGGCATCATAAATCATTTTTAATTGTTGTATTGTTATTACAGCTTTTATACAAGTTACTATTTTTAGTAACTGAATCATTAGTAATTATTGGAAACTTAAGTGCAATAAATAAATTTTGCTTCATCCTGATGTTAAATTGAAACATAGTAACCTTTAAAAAAGAATTTTATGTAAAATTGCAGTAGTAAATTGAGTGAATTTTACCTATTTTTTAAATCTGCGAACATTAATTTTTTTTAAGGATATATAATAGGTTCTGTTTGTACTATTTAACAGATATTTGTGCTCTGTGATTTTGAAGTGTTACATTATGTTATTGCTTAAAAATTCCTTCTGTAAGGAAAATATTAATCAAACACTATTTTATAATATAATCAACGAATTTATGAATTATTTATAGCTCATGCTTTTCCTGAGGTAACGCTTGTTTAGTAATAAGTAATATTAGTTTGACATTAATGATTTGAAAAATTTTATCCTGTCAAAGTTGTTTTTAAGGGCTAGGCTGTGCAAATTTTTTAAAGATAGTTATGCTTATATAAATTTTTTGCTGTAGTGACACAAATTTACGAGTCTTGTTTTTTGATGTACATGATGAATTCAAATTCACAATTTTATCGTAGGTTAATACTAAGCAATTTTAGCTAAATGTTTCTGTTATATGAAAATTTAATAAAAAAAATAATCAGATATGCTATTAAGTTCCAAATTTGAAATGATTTTTAAAAATATATTTTCTTGAGCACTAATCCACATTTTATAGAGATTTGAATTTTTATGAATTTTTATTATCTAATTTATAAACTCATGCAGTTTGATAAAGGAAAAAAAAAAAAAAAAAAATGCCTGTAAGAGAGTTTGTGGAAACAGATATTACTAGTCATTTCCTTTTATGAACTAAAATAATCTTTCTCCAATTTTTTGCAAACTCATTCATTATTAGTAGGCTACAATACATGGAATATAAAATCTGGAGGAAGAAAAGAGAGTTAAAATGATTCCTGATAGTGGTGTAATGGTAGATTTTACTTTTCCTTTTGCATTATACACATACTTTCCCTCTAACTAAGCTATTAGGTTTTCACTCCCTTTTGTGACACTAATCTCCTTGCATATAATATAATTTCCTTTCCTATTGTATTATGACGTGCCTCATAGACTAGTTTTTACTATTGAAGGAAGACCAGAATAGGTAACTCCATGCGAAGTCTGAAGGGTCCAAACATCTGATCTTCTAATGGTATGAAAAGGGGATAAGCACATTCCTGTTTTGGTATCAAATTCTCTGTATAAGAGAAGATTTTAAATTTTACACTATCATAATCTGAAGTTTAAAATTATAATCAGTACAATAATAAAATATCAAGTGAGCTTCAGGCATAAAGAGTTGATTTCAAGTCACTATTTTGGAGAATCACAAAAGATAGCTATTATTATTTCTTATCTGTCACATTCAGAATTTCTTGAATATAGGGAAGAATTTGTTTATTCTTTTATAATGATAAGAATGCAAGGAAGGGCACTGTAAAGGAATATTGATAGAATAAACGAATTGTTAATTGTACTCTAGGCAGGTGATTTTAAATCACTTTATGATAGCAGAAACATGGAATGTTAGTGTAAGATTGAGTTTTAAAGTTTGTCTTTATAATTTTACACTAAAAGCTTTTAAAGTTTCTTTCTTTAAAACTTCTGAATCTAACTCTTTTGTGAAGCACTTTGTTATGCTTCAATTCATTAATGAAAAGTTGATTTATAAAATTTTAAAATAACGCAAATTTCAAATTAAATTATTGACACTACCTACAATATTAAAAAAGGGGTTTTAAATTCAAGGACGAAGATCACATTCTCTTTATGGTAAGGTGATTATGGGAGCACAGTGCATGTAGCCACGTAAAGCTCTTAAACAATATTCATGTGTTGTTCAAAATTATATATCCCTGTATTTTATAAAATTGTATAAGTTTTGGTAAAATGTATGGAATTTGGTTATGGCATCAATTTTTATCTCTATGAAGTACAAATTTTTCACACCACTCCTCTGTTTATACATTTTTTGTGAAGTTATGGAAGTAAATATTAGTTAAAAGCAATTTCTAAATAAGAAGTGAGTATAAAATAAACAAAATATTATGATTTTAATCAGAAAAGAAAGAAATTGGTGAATCTTTTATCTCCGTAAATGTAATTATACCAAGCATATTTAAAAATGTCAGTTTCAATGCTACGTTTATAATAATAAGGTTCATTATAATACAGAGTGTTGTATCATGTCTAGATGTTAAGTTGTTGGAAAACTGCCTAAATCAATTTTTATCTATTTGTAGCAATTTTGTTGTGATGGGAAATTTAATAATTTCCCATAACAATATATATATATATAATAGTTGTGATGCAACAATATATTGTATAAATATATATATATAGCTTATATATGTATAACTTTAAGTAAGTATACTTACTAAATTGTGCTCATCTTGTGTTAGTTTTATCAGAGATGTTTCTACAATGTTTTTGACTATTCTAATCATTAATATTAGAGAAAAATGACTGTGATACGGCCATTTTCTCTCTTTAAAACAGTAAAAACTATTTTATACATTTTTATTCAGTTTGGCATTAGTGTCGGGTTGCATTAAATTTTGTTTCGAATTTGAGTCATTGGGAAATAACAGAAACAAGTTGTTAGGTAAAGCCAGTCTGATGTGCTTCGGCTGAGTAGGTACATAGAAAATAAGACTAGCAGGATTGTTACTAGTTCTATAATTAAACTTATCAATTTTTATTCAGAAGTCATTGAAGAATGTAGAAATATATCTGTTAACCCTTTCTAAGGCTAAACGTGGTAAGTATACTTAAGATAAGCAAGATACTTCCCACAAATTCATCAATTTTTAAATGCATTTTTCGTGGTTGCCATAAGTTTTCACCTAATTTTTCGATGTAACAAAAACATATATGTTCCAATTTTTTTTATTTCAAACCATAATGACGTGTCTTGACTTGGTAATTAATTAATAAAGTTAATTAACAAAAAAATGTCATTCAGTAAGCTAAATGATTTTCTTTTCTGAAATTAATTTCAATCCAAAAGTTATTTTATTATTCTAGTACTGAAAAAAAAAAAAAAAATGGTCCTTTAAAGGGTTAATAAATAATTGCTTCTGAAGTCTACTCAAAGCTGTAGAAGTTCCTTTTTTATGGCTCTCATTTAATATGAATTTCTGCAAAACTGTTTTCTCAGAATTGTTCTTGACAATACTCTTCCTTTGCCTATTTGGCAGCCTACCTGAGGGATTGTTGTAGTATTTAATTGCTGATTTTATGTTTGAGAGTTTACTAAGTTACTATGATTTTTGTTAGTTTGATGTAGAATAAAAGAATATGTGTAGCAGTCAATTTTTTTCATTCTGTACTTATACATTCGTTAAAAGTTATCCTGCTGGCTTTCAAAAATCCTAAGCTAAAGTACTAAGAGTCAGTATACCAGGATGGATGTATAAATTTAAAACCTAAATTTGCTTGGTGTTTTAAAATTTTCAGCTACATTATGCAACTGAATATATATGGTTATAGAAATATTTTAGAATATCTATACAATGATGGATTATTTCTTTCGGACTCATGATTTGATGTTACATTTCTGTTCAATTTAATGTATATCTTTCCTGTCATTTCATCCAATTATAAAAATAGTTTATAATTTCAGTTAACTTTCACTGATCTTTGCAGACTCAACAATTTTTATGTTAATTGCTTCTCAATAGCAAAGCTATTCATCTTATGCAAATACAAACTTTTAGTCTTTTGCTGAGGCAGTTCATTGAATGGAGCTATAGATATACAATATCCCTTGCCATTTTTTTTCAACGGCTTTTGACTTTTTTCATAAAATTTTCTGCCTTTTCCATTTGAGAGTTGAATAATCTAATGCGAATGTCATCACTTGTTAATCACAATTCTAATCGCTATTTGAAACCCACCAGTGGTTGAATGGGTTATGAATGCTATCCTCTAACTGTGCTTAATCTGCACTATTCAGAAGCTAGTAAAGCAGTGAACTGATTGTTGCCATTAGGAGGACTGGACTATCAAGTAGGCAATTGTCTATGGGCCATACAAACTTTGGGGCCCCGAATTTGGTGCGTTTTACTGCCGTTTGGCTTATTTTCTCTTCACCTGTGATAGGGACGCTTGGTGCGTTTTCCTGCCATTTGGCTTATTTTCTCTTTACCTGTGATAGGGACGCTTGGTGCATTTTCCTGCCGTTTAGCTTATTTTTTCTCTGCCTGTGTTAAGGAGTATACAAGAAAGTATAGGGGAGGCCACCCCACTGGTTATATTAAAAATTGCTTATTCATATTTCCTGATTTCTTAGTTCAAGCCAGTTCTTTATCAATGTTTGTTATGTTCTGCACTGTTTTAAAAATTTATTACAGACAAAGAAAGTTCAAGAATAAGAATATTGTATACATTTTAAGATAAATTTTATAATGTCTAACTTAATTGGAAGAAATCTAAAATCATATGCTCTGTATTGTATGAATGCATACACTCTTAAAATAAACAAGACATTAATATAAAACCTGCACTTAATTCTAACAAAAATTATTTAAAATTTTGTTTTAATGTAAATTGTGTATATTTTTTTTATTGGAATAAAGAATTCTGTCTTTTGTAAAGATGTTTTTCATACAAATTTGTACTAAATGTTCAATTTACCCCCGATTTCATGTGATGGGATCAGGTCCCATCAAGTGAAATCTCACTTATGATGTTAGGTCTGCTGGAAACTCTGCACATTTTCTACTATTAGAATTCATTCACAAACTCTGTATTACATATGCTCTTTGTGAGTGTAATTAAAAGAGAATTATATTTTTTAGGCCAGGTAAGATTACCATTGTGATGTGTACAGCCATATATGTTCTTCTGAAAACCAAAGCAGCTTTTTGATCTTTAGTGAGAACAATTAATCAATGGGAAGTGCCTGGGCAGCAAAACCTGTAATCTCCTTTCCTAGACTTTGTTGCAAAATGTTGTGTGACAAAAGTAATTTTACACATAATGTGTACTGTAAAATATGAGATTTAGAAGGAAGACGAATATTTATTTGAAGGAACCTTGAAAATCAATGCTAAAAGATGCAGGGGTTTGCAATTAAAGATAATTCAGGCTGATTTTCACTTGTCTATATGAGATAATGCAATATGTGTTGGTAGAGACTGATTTGGTTGGCAAGAGTTTAAGCTTCATCTAGTAAAATAGTTTTTGGATTGAAGATTCTTCTTTTTTCCAATATTACTCTACATTCCTTTAGATTGCGAGTTGGACTGAATTTATTTTTAAGCTGATGGAGAAGTGTCAAAAAGTCCATGATAAATCATTAATTGTTTGGATGTATTCATGGTCTTTCATTTTAAAGTAGCCGATTCTTCAGATAACAGATACTATCTAAAACAAAAATAACTGAATAGTTGAAAAACTGTCTACATTATATGGTTATTTATATGCAGAGGAAAAATACATCGCATAATTATAAAATTGTTAAAATCAGAGAAAATATTAAAGAACAAATTATCTTTTGGTTTTAAGTTGAAACTAGGAAAAAACAAACAAAAAAAAAAAAAACACATTTAGTTTCTTAATTTTTTAAAGATGCATTTGGAAAAACAAAAAGATTATGGCTTTACTACTGAATATAATATACAGGGTGTGTTTTACCTATAACTTTGGACTGGAATAACTTTTGAATTGGTGCAGATAGTACTACATACTTTTTTATTGAAAAAAAACATAAAAGAATTTATTGGATGTGTTTTTGAAGTGAAAATTTTCAGAAGTAATACAATATAGTGCAGCCTAGGTAAAAAAACAAAACAAGCCTTGAAATCATCTTGAACTTAATGAAAACTTTCAAATTTTCTTATCAGATGTTTTACCATTTCTCTGGAAGGCTTAGATCGGTTTTTTAATGTTGAAAACAACTTCCATAGGAATTGTGTTGCATTTTCACAATCTGAGTATTGTTATGACAATCACTCAGTGCGTATATGGTGAAAACAGTCCAAGAAACAGAAAAATGGAGAACGATGCTTTATTCAACAAATACCCTCGAAAATATGAAGCACTGTAATGAAAAAAATAGCTCTTGTACAAATTAGCAACACAAGCAGATAGCAAATCACTTATAATATCAGCAATAACACAAACAAAAACACTTGCCATCTAAAAACAGCTGACCAACTCGCAATGCGAACAAGACTCGAAAGAGACTGATTCCTTGTTGAGTAGGTTGGTATTTATACCCATTTTCTAACAGGATATGACATCATGGGAAAATTCCAGAAGAATCTACATAACTCTGCTCCTAATAGAGATAGCAAGAAAATTCTAACATTTTCCGGATCCTACATTTTGTCACCAAGGTCGGGGGGTCAATGTCTTCCATTTTCCCTCAGCATCCCATAGAATCTCTGTAAATGTCTCTTTCCACCCATAAGACTAACACTGCTGGAAAGCAACATTACAGGTTCGTAATAATATAAATTTTGAACAATAAAAATATGATCTTGGGTTGAATATAGTGGTTTGAAAGGCATATTAAAAAATGGTGGTAGTGACACTAAACAACTTCCGTTTATACCCTCTCTCATTACATATTGCTTCATTTCTAGCAACATCTAATGAGGCTCTGAGAAGTTATTTCGGTTCAAATTTGTAGGTTAGTTAAAACTTGCCTGGTATATATTTTTCTTTTTATGTATTTATTAACTTGTAATTGTATTTAAATTATGAACTATGTTTTTGATTTTAATTTTTTTCAATTTTATTTGTATTTTTTAGGTACATTTTTGTTAATGAAAAGTAGTAATCATGCCTCGTCATTTGTTTCAAGTTACTGTGAATCTACCTGGAAGCTTCAGGAACAATATCAATAATAATGAAGTCTTCAATCCATATGTTTTTGTGAGGAACCGTTTATATCATTTTCTTTTCCATCGATTTGCACTGGTATATGCTAGACTGTTTTCTGAAGTTCATAGACGGTTGATTGAATTTTTCATACTACTTACAGTAAGTATACTTTATTTAGTGAACCATTAGGTTCACATTTCTTAATTAAGGTTTGTTTGTATTGCTGAGTTGTAATTATATGAGTATTTATTATTTAATTTCTAACCTTATGGAAAATTTATAGATAGTTTTTATTAGATTACTCTTTAAAATTCGAGTCTTTATATCTATAGCCATTTCAAATGATATAAAATAATCATGCTTATTTAATAATATATTTCCAGAATGCATTAAAACTGTAGCGTTATAGAATTAGAATATATGTTGTAAATGCATGAAGTTCATGAACTTGTACCTATCCTAGCAAATGTAGTAAAGTTATAATTACTAAAAAAACTGGCCATTAGAGAATTGTTTATCTTTGCATTTTATATCATTGCATATTTCATGTTATGACTTGTTTCTAAAGTACCGTGAAAAGAATTTTTTTCTGCTTATCTTACTTACCTTTTGCTATTCTTCAAATTGCCTTCTGTTGATTTAACCATTCACTTTCACAACAATTGTTTTCAAAAGAAATGTTTTAGCCAGTGGCGAATCCAGGGGAGGGGCTATCGGGCTGCAGCCCCCCCCAGAGCTAAACCAAAAATCTTGATTTAATTTAAAATCACTACAACTGTTTGATATTAATTTTCATTTTAAAAAAATAGTAATAAAATCGTGACAACATTGCTTTCTGACTTGACAGGCTCGAAAATTTTCCACTTTTCTAGTCATTCCACTTGCACTTGTAGCATTGGCGCGGTCGAAAACATTTTTTGTCTAGTTATTTCATTGTGTTTTTTATTAAATTATCGAAAATATTGTAGTATTCTTTATATTATTCTTATTGTCAGGAGAGGAAAGCCTGTAAAGTTAAAGTGTTTTGGCTTATATAAGCCATGAGGTTTGACATTCGTCACTACGATACAAAATGTTTATGACCTCAGCCCCTCCCAGACCCGAATCCTGGATTCGCCACTGGTTTTAGCCTCTAAAGTGTAAGAGTAATGCTTGGCATCTGTTGAGACCGTATGCAGATGTTGACTGAAATTTCATTGACTCATGTTTTGTCCTTCTGTTTGGAAATTCAAACAAACTCTTTCTTATGATCAAGATAGAGATACTTAACCAGAAGCTTGTTTGTTTGTGTATAGAATTGTACAGATGTTGTGTTGCAAAGGCATTAGAATTCCACCCACTTTGTAAAACTTATTTATGTGTAGGCTTAATGTTCCTGTAGATAATTTCATTTCACTATTTTCATTTCGCCATGAAGGCGAAAATGTTGCCAAGCAGCTGGGCCAACAACGCCAGCCAATAGCCAGGCGCCAACGACAGTAGTTTTAACTCTGGTAACCCTTTACGAAGCAAGCACATTTTTCTTTCCATCAATTCCCATTCCATTCATTTGGTGCCATTCTGTGCTTATGTGGACTTATGATAGTATATAGTTTTCTGTACCATTTTATTTTTTATCTGAAAGATTAATGGATAGAGAAAATAGTATATGGCAAGTTTTAAGCTGCAAATGATAACGTTTGCTGAAAACTCTAACAATAATATGGTTGCTCGGCATTTCAACGTGAATGAAAAGCAAGTTCGAGAGAGGCGAAAGAAACATCTAGAATTAGTAGACATGCCAACATTAAAAAAGGCATCACATAGTCGAAAAGTTGCCACATGAATTTCTTTTTGTATAATTTTTCTAAAAGTTCATTCAAACATTTTATGTGCTAATTATTATGTATTTCATCATTATTTTCAGGTGCCATGTAGTTTTGGTACTTTCCATCGCACCAGGGTAATGGAAAAATACCCACTTTTTTTGCTAGATAAAGCAGATCCTTATATAAGCTGACCCCCACTTTAACTTTGGAAATTTGGACAAAAATTCTCGGCTTATGCACGGAAATATACAGTATCTATGAAGGCCAGAAAAATGATGCTCGGAATGACCTCTACTCATCAACTGGTTGGAATGGGGAGAAGCAGCTAACACTGAACAGTACTGTAATCTGTTAATGAGGTTTGAATGTGCTATCAAAAACAAGTGAAGAGGTGAGCTCTAAGGCATAATGACATTTTATTTGGGTACCCGTCGGGTGCACCAATTTTCCAAAAAAGCAGTTTTAAGGATATTTATCAGAATTCACTGAAGACTTAAATGATATACATGCCAAGACAGCTGTAAAAATGCATTGGAATGGAAAGTTACATTTTCAATGAACAGCAAGCCAATTGAATCATTACAATAATTCTAGAAAAACACGATTGAAAAACGGTTTTCAATATTGCTGCTCTAGAACAATATTAGGCCACATGTGGCCAAGAAGACACACAAAGGAAACTAACAAAATTTCTACATGGAGTTCTCAAATATCCCCCATAAGGCTTAGGTATCTCCCTATGCAACCCCCATATCTTTGTCCCCTTACAAAACATGATTGAAGGTTAATGGTTCACATGTGGGGCAATGGCAGGGATCGTGGAAAACCATCTATCAGCAATCCAGGATTTTCTGCAATTTAGCCATTCACTCCCTTCCTAAGTGGACGTCCAGAATCGGGGCATGAATGGCTGTAATTTTGTGAGTGTCATGTTGCAAGTGAACTGTAATAAAAAGGAATTTAGATATAACTATTGTCTCCTTGTCTTGGTATAATCTAAAGTTGAACTGTGTTTTAATTCTGTATTATTTTATTGTATTTTTTGTAACTCTTTAATTAATTTTGTTTTTTTATTTGGAAACTTTCACTAATTATACCTCATTTCTATGCAGGCATTATTTAGCTTTATTCTGCTAGTCTATGTGCACGTGGTGTTTGTCCAAACTCCCATAACATGCCTTGAAGGTTACAGAGACATGTGGAAAAGAGGCGATATTCTCCGAGTGGAAGTTCTGTCTGGAAAAGGGAAGGAAAATTATACTCTGCAGAGTTCATACTTTAAGGAAAAAGCTATTCGGCTGCAATATGTCGATGGCCAGGCTCGTTACTTTTATTCTGATCATCTAAGAAGAACAGAGAGTGAAGAAATTGACCCATTTGTAGAAGATGGTGTTGGTAATGAAAGTGTCGCAGATCAAGATGCACTTGAAGCTTTTAATACTCTCAGCACAGATGATGATCAAGAATCCAAGCATTTGGAGTCGGACACAAAAATTGCAGTTGAGGAAGAAAACTTCCAAACGGTATCAGAAGCATTAATTTTAGCAAGTAAGAATTATTTTTTTAACCATTTATTTATTACTATGATTATCTGCAAAAATAAATTTAAAAATACTACGTCTGAAAGAAGAATGTGTATTGTATAGCCCATACTCTTATGCTGATGGTTTGTAATATGTTAACAAGCTTATTTTTTGGGTTTAATAATTAAATACATGTTCTGTATGCACTTAGAATAAGTTTTTTACCATAACTCTTAAAATAAATTATTTGATTAAACAGGATTCTTTAAATTTGTTTTCAGACAGCTAAATGATTTAAGTGAAATTTATGTAAATTATTCCTACTATTTTTTTTTTTATAGCTGATCCAAATGATGCCTACATCATGGAATTCTCCTTAGAGTATGGATATTTGAGATTGAGGCCTTCTAAAAGGAAAGAATTGAATATTTCTGTTGTTTTTGTAATCTTAGGTAATTAAATTCATTTTGAATTTTAAATAATTATATTATTCAGTCTAATTAATATATTTGTTGGTTATGTGTTTGGTATTATCTGACATCAAGATTTTATTACTTATGTAAATCTGAAGAAATGTTGGTGTAGCTACTAATTCTTGTAATTTTTAACTTCTACCATTTATATTTTGCTGTAAATATACATAATTGGTACTGCTTTAAATTTATTTTATTCTTAGTATAAAAATGTCTGAAATGTTTAAGTTAAATAAGAATAATGGAATTGATGTATTTGAGGGGAGATGTGTGAGCCGTATGCTCGCTAAAAGCTTCTTTGTCTCGATTTTAGGAGAAAAAAATTGAGAGTACGAGCTCTACTTTGAATTGATTGAATGATTGATTACTGAGAAGGGAAAAAAATAGTATTGATTAAATGTATGTTAAGTTTTCTGTACAAGCTTATAAAAATACAGTGGAACCTCGCATAACAAGCATAATTTGTTCCAATAGTTTACTCTTAATGTGAACCAATCGTTAAGTGAAACAATTTTTCCCATATAAATTAATGCAAAATACAATAATGTGTTCCATGTCAAAAAAATACCCCAAAAATTTTATGTATAACGTTTTTTAAAAAAAAAATACCACATTGTTAAGAAGCTCAAATCATCTTTTCTTCTATTGCAGAATGAACCTACCTGAAATACGAATTTGATTTGCAGAGAACTAAAATATTTAAATAATATTTTATTATTTACAGGGATGAGATTCTTCCGCTTTTTGTCGAATTTCCACTTTTTTGTTATTTTGGAGAAATATCGGTTTTTTTAAAAAAAAAATTCTGTTTTTTTTTCCGAATTTTTTCCCCCGTCGCAAAAAATTGCTTTTTCTTCCGAAAATTCCGCTTTTACACAAAGAAAAGAAACCTTTCTATCTTCCGTTTTTGAAAGAAAATTCTTGGAAAATATGCTCAACCACGTGGCTTAACTCCACCGGCTAGGAAACTAGCTGATTCATCTTTTACTGACGAATCAACATTATATCAGCAAGATCTACAAGGATGAACATTCCAACATATTCTGTGCTATTCAAAGTATTAAGTACCACCTTTTTTCAGAAAGCAAAACCTTTGTGGCATATTTTGCAAAAGAAAAAAAAAAGATTTTTTTGCATGAACATGTTGAAAAAAAAAATTGTTGAAAACTTAGTCATTTTGTAGGGCATACCAAGATGAAGAAATAAAAAAGGAACAAAAACAAATAAATAAACTACATCAAAAAAAGAAAAACTCCTGTCAAAAGAGGTAGCTATAAAGCTGTGTGCAAATGCAGCAAAAAAGCAGAGAATAAGACATAAAATTTTTTTCTCAAAATAAAAATTAAAACAGATGATTTACCTATGCATTATAGAGATAATGTAGTTTCAACAACTATGCCAGTACATAATTAAACAGAGAGATACTAATGAAGACTGGAAAAACTTTAGCCTCTACTGAAAATAAACTTTCAGAGGATGCAAACACATCCTTTATTGAAGAAAAATCTGTCAAAGATAGGAGCCCTCCAAAACAAGGGGTGAAGCATGTTAATGGAGATCTGTTACCAACAAAAGTCACACAAATAAAAAAACGAAAGAAAACCACTTCTTAAACAATTAAGGAAATGTTTCAAATGCACAAAGGGACAATAATGCTAAGTGAATATCTCATTGTAACTGTACAATTTCTCGACCCCTCTCGCTTTATAAGGTGCAAAATCATTGTGCTGTTACTTGTGCAAAAATGTATAAAAATAAAAGAAATGAAACAGAAATCAGTATATGATACATTATTATAATTTATAAAGAGCTAATACACTTTACACAATTCAATGAAGCAAAAGAAATTATTTGTCCTTATTTTTATTTATTTTTTGAACTACTAACTTGTATCAAAAGGCTGTTAAATATAATTCATCTTAGACTTCTGTTGGGAGAAGGTTACATCTTAGTGATGTACAGGTGGTAAATGCGTTTTAATGTCTAATTTTGTATTTTCTGATGCCCCTGATGATGTGTTAAACTTGTTTGTTAACTTTTAATGTGAATGATTTAATAATAATTAAATATTCTTTTCTTATTTGTACATACTGAATTATAAATAATTAAGTTATTAATTATTGTAGTGCAGTATTTTCATCATGTTGCATGTTCTGTTTTACTTCTTAAAACATCTTTCGCGTATAAATAATGGTACAAATTTTTTGCTCGCGTATGATTTCAGTCTTTTTGCTTTTTTGCCAATCTCATCCCTGTATTTAATTCCTTTTTACTAGAAAACTATCAAGAGATATTTTTTTTTGCCGATACTTCCAAAGTAACTTTACGCTTTTCAAAAATGCCATCGTCTTGCAATCACTTATTCGTTTATCTACATGAGAAGCAAAATTTCAAAATTGTCAAGAATATGCAACCATTGCATACACATTTTACCCACTATCTTTGATGCTTATATCTGCTCAATCATGTCCTTGTTTTTGAGGATAGTGCAAATCGTTGATGTAGATCGATTATATGTGCGTGTGTGAACTATATCAGCCACACTTGCACCTCATTTTCACTTTTCGATAATTTTGAGTTTCATTTCTATGATTTTCTTCTCTTATGGCTATCTTTTTGAGGCATTTTCTTCGGGAGCATTTTTTCAAGGGTTCTAAAACATTGGGGGAAAAAAATCACATATAATATGTCTGAGCATAAGTTTGGAAAAATGTCTGATCACAAGCGATACTAAAAGGCTAGTGGAACAAGTGCTGAACACTGGCCCCCCCCCCCCAATGTAGCACAATCCAAGATTTTCCCTCTCCTCGTCACTTATTATGCGAAATGTTGCTTGTTAAACAAGTAATTTTTTTACAATTTATTTTGCGTGTTATGCAAATTACCCATGAGAAGTGCTTGCTAAGCGAGGTTTCACTGTACTGCCAAATTATATTAACTAAAATAAAGTGTCTGTCAGATGTAGCAAGTAATATGGATTAAATGTAGTTATTGAAAAAATAGTATCGATTAAATATATGTTAAGTTTTTTGTACAAGATTATAAAAATGCTGCCAAATTATATTAACTAAAATAAAATGTCTGTCAAAGTGTCAGTAAAGGGAAGGGTAAAAAAAAAAGAAAGATATTAAATGTTTTGAAAAATAAAAACATTTTTAGATAATAAATTTTTTTCAGATGTAATCCTGTTAAAATATTAAAGGCATTAACACGCACTTGGACTACTTAATATTATATTTTATCTCTGTATCAATGTTTTGCCCTCTGTGTTAAAAATTTTAATCATTATTACTTATATTAATTTTTTTTAAAGTTTTAGGTTCCAAGCCTATGATAATTTTTTTCCTTTTTTTTTTTTTATGTATTTTTAAAACTTTTTGCAGTAGAAGTTTTTTTAATGTGTAAATTGAAATTAGGATTCTGTTGGAGTGTTTTCTTTTATAGGAATTATATAATTTGCTTTTATTTTTTTTCCTCTAATACTTTTAGGTTATGAAAATAAATTCATTTTTTTTATTTATATTGTGTAAAAAAGAAGAAAATACAGTTTATTTTAATTGATTAACATATTGAATTTTTAGTCCAGTTTTTAATTTATTTAATCCAGATTTTGAGATCACCAGATTTTAAAATTGAGTTTATTCATCCATTTTATAAGATAAAAAATAATTTTCTGAGACTAAAAGAATTATTTCTGTAAATTAAATATTCCTTCTATTATTGTAGATCCTGAAGAAAACACTTGTTTTGGTGGCTACTTCAACAGATTTCTTTTGGATAATTTTCTTGGATATGATAATGTTTTGTTGGCAAGTATAAAAAATATGGTTGAAGCGAAAAATACAAAAGGCAAGTTTTTCTCTCTCTAGATTGAACTTTTTAATAGAAAACATTACACCACATTAAATGTTTAAATTTTCATTAATATATTCTTGGACACCAATTTATATGGATATGTTTTATCTGTGTAGTTATTATATTCATATTAATGTAAGACAAGTAATCTTAGACGTCATGTTTGTGTGGTATACGCTTTGAGTGCTACATCAGGAACGTGTGTTTATAGTTGGTCATATGATCACTGAAAGATGGCATATGAAAAATATATGTTTATGTATCTTCTGTTTGTCCACTTTTGCCAAAATCCTTATTTTCGTCATGGATGTGTGTGACCAGAACCATACTCACAGGGCTTGCCTAATGCTCGAGTTGCATGGAGAACCATGCAACTCAACATAAATGAAAATTGGGATTCTGAGTCAAAGTAAGGACTGCAATGGGTTGATGCTAAAGTTTTAACTTTGAGATTTAAGGGTTCCTGGTTCGAATCCCAATTCCATGAAAGATGTGCTTGGTGTACGTAAAATCTGATGTTGAGGGTCCAACACACTCCCACTGGTGTGGTGTGGAAGTTTGGTGGATAGGGTGCTAGCTTGGTTGTCATCTGACCATGGTTCAGAATGACAAGGCCTGTCCCGAAATAGCACTTATATTGCTTCATAATAGGATGTTAATATAACTGAATTAAACCCTAAGTCAAAATAAGAATTATATTATACATTTTATTAAAAGATGTTTGTTTATAAATTACATTTATATATATTTTTTTATGCTTTTTTTCTAATCAAAATGACTGAACTCTTTTATTTTTGTGTTTTTTTTCAATATTTTTTTTTATCAGAAAAGCTTAAACTTGGCTTCCTTTCTGATTATTCATCTCGAGGGAAGTAACGTATTCACCTCGTCCACCTTCCAGTCCTGGTGTAGATAATTAGATCAGTTTATGAATATAGAAATAGGCTCAGTATGTCTGTGAGAAGACAGTGCATGTGGAGCCTGCAAGATAAGTTATGTATTTGATGTGCAAAAATGTGCATAGTATGACTCGAAGTCTATAGATATTTATTTGGTTTTTCTTTACCAATTTTTTCTCCAGCCTGTAACATATTGTATAGCAATGGATTCGGATGCCCTCCGCACTTTTGCTCATGCGCCGGGTGGAGTTATTTTCATCAAAATAGGGGGAAAGTGAAGAATGGAAGGTTGTTGTTGTTTGTTGTTTCATGTCCCCCTGGCCCAAGGTTAGACCAGGTCCGTGACACCATGTCACTCTAACAACTCCACAAGTCCTTTGCCCTGCCCACTCCACAGCTGCCTCGTAGAGGCGCCAATGCAGTCAATGATATGGGCAGGAGAAGCAGGATAGGAACAAGGGCAAGAAGAAAAAGTTTTTTCCTTATCGATGAATTTTAAGCTTTTAATGTGTCCACTTCGCAACCTGGCCAATGCAGTCTGAGCGGATCTTGTGCCTACGGACTGTAGAGACAGACCAGGACAGTTCCTGGCATACCAATCATGTGTGGGAGGATTTCTCCAAGCAGAATTTGCTATAGCCTTGTGAATAGAATATATTTCGGACGTGAAGAATTCGCTAGAAGATGCATAAGGAAGAGCACTTCCCTCTTTTGCAAGCACGTCTGCCTCCTCATTGCCAAATACTCCAACATGAGATGGATTTTTTAGAATGGAAGGTTGTTTACATTTTACTGAGTGTGATCTAACAAAGAACTCCGGAAATGCGCTCATATGATTCCTTGTCTGACACCCCTTTCCGGTGTAAAATCGTCCGAAGGTGGTAGTCTCGGAATCCGTTGCTGAACTATATGTGCTGTTAGCTTTTGTTTATCTTTCTTCATAGTAAAGTTGTAATGATTACAAAACAAGAGTGCCTTCTGAAAATATGGATGTCTGTAAATATATTGTGACAAAATTGTCTTGTGGGTGTACGTGAATGCAATCCAATAAGCAGGACTTAAAAAAAATAAAGCTCTTTATTTTACAAATATTCTAGGAAAAGAAACGTAGCACAAGTATTAAAACAGCACTATTAAGAATTCACAACAGAGATTACCAATAAATCGCAACACAGCGCTCGAAGGTTTCTTGTTAGCTCACCAGCTTGCTTGCTGATCAAAATCCAACTGACTCTTCTTGGCTTGAGAGCTTGCCTTTATACTTTTCAACAGGAAGTGACTTCATTAAGTAGGAAGTGACGTAATCTCTAGAAAGTTCATGAAACCAGTAGAAATAGGTGGAAAGTTTGAGGTCCTTCTAGAAAATTCCCTTGTCGCCAACTTTGCCGCCAAGTCACCAAATTTGTCGCCCAAATGGTCGCCAAGTCTAGCATCTCAGGGAAACGACTTTATAGCTTTGTAACAATATTAAAAAAAAAAAGACATGTTTTTATTTTGAAATGCTCTACTATACAATGGTCACAATAGACCACAAAATTCTTTGAAATTTAATTTTTGAGAAATAATATTAATTGCATTTATAAGCATAATTTCTTGTCTTTTATTTCAAGTAGTATATATAAAATTAGCAAATTATTCTAGGATATTTTATAACTGATGAGGGGGGGGGCTGCAGTGGTCTAATGGTAAGATCTCAACTTTGGGGCTGGAGCACGTCAAATCACACGTAGGGGGCCAGATGTCCTCCCGCTGGTGTGATGTGGAGGTTGGGATGGGGTGTGTGCCAGCTCAGGTGTCATCCTTGTCATCTGAGTGTGGTTCAGAATTATGAGGTGCATCCCATAACAGCCCTTGGGTTACTTCAAAACGGGTTTTTAATATAACTAAAGTAAACTTTATAACCGATGAATGTTTAAAAAACTAGCTGCATTAATTGATTCTCTTTAATAATTGTTTTCAGTATGAAATGAATCTGGCTTTATAGTTATATATATTTTTTTTAGGTTTTGTACGAAATGTAGTGATGGAAATTGAATATATATTTATTAATAACTGGACAAATGAAAAGTCATTTTTAACTGCTGGATTTGTAATGATTGTTTTTGTAAGTTGCTGCTGATATTTCTTTATATATATACATCTTTATGATTGTCATTTAGCCAGCATGATTATTAGAAATGTGTATTAAAATTATGCCGTTGACTTGTCAACTTGTAATGATGACTATATTATATAAGGTCATGCATTGTGGTCACAAAAAAAAAAAAAAAAAAGTCAAGATTTTCTGTTAAAAGGCATCAAATAGTTTCAGTGTGAAAAAATCTGCTAACAATTTTGGGCCAAGGAAAAATTTTAGATTTTTCTTTACAAAATAACAAATGAAATGCTAATTTGTGAAGATCATCTTATATTTAAGAGAAAAATGGTACTTGCATATTAATGCCACCGAGGCTACAGATTGGCGGTAATGCGCCAATAAAGATAAATCTTGTTTACAAAAACCGCCAAATTGGCGGCACTTAAAAACCGCCAAATTGGCGTTAATACATAAGTACAAAAACTGCCAAATTGGCGGCACTTAAAAACCGCCAAATTGGCGTTAATACATAAGTACAAAAACTGCCAAATTGGCGGCACTTAAAAACCGCCAAATCTGTAGCTGCGGTGGCGTTGGCGGCACTTAAAAACCGCCAAATCTGTAGCTTCGGTGGCGTTAATACGTAAGTACCAGAAAAACTAAATATTAAACTGAATTTTGATATTTCACCAAAATCTTATTTTTCTAATTTCTTGATCTAGAAAACAGAAATTTTCTCTCAAAGAATTAAAAAAAAAAAAATTAACTGTAAGGCACATTTCATTGTAAGTGTGGGTCTCTTCATTCAGATTAATGAATCAATGCATCAGGTGTACCTTTTTTTTTTCTCTTTTGCTAAAAGAATTTGAAAATGTGTTACAGTTGCAGATTCAATACATTTTGTAGAAAATTACTTGGGAACTCATAGAGAAATATCTTGAGCTCCAGTGTTGGCATGTGTAAAAAATACAATTTTGAAAATTTCTTAATAAAATCAAGGATTTATCGATTTTGTATTGAGCATTTTCAACTATAGTATTTTCTTAATTACCAAAAGCTAAATTTATAACTGTATGTGTTTAGTAGTTTAAAGTAAAATAATAATAATTTGTAAAAAGTTAAAGACAAATATCACTTTAAAGCAAAGAAATGATATTTGAAATTTAAAGTCGATAACATTTAGGTACAAGGTCCAATTGATGTTCACAGTATATTTTTTCAGCAATATTGAATATTTGAACTAGAAAAGCCACATTTTGCGAGCTTTAAAATACATCAGAATGGAGTTCAATAAAGTTAAAATATTAAGTTAGATTTTGTGCAGTATATGTGATGCAAACAGAACTATTCTAAATTATTACATAATTCCTTTATTTTTTACTTTCTCGTATACAAAGTGTACAAAGAGAAAGTATTGTAATCGTCAAAAAATTCGAACTCGAGATTTTGACGAATACTCCACGTTTTAGACCTCCCTGAGTCCAAAAAAAAATTTTCGAATCATGTCTGTCTGTGAACACGATAACTTGAAAACTATTAGAGCTATGGGGATGAAATTTGGTATGTGGTCTTTAAATATAATTTTTATATTTCTATCAAATTTTGGACAAAATCTGTCAGCGGGAAGTCTGTCTGTCTGCATGTCCGCGGTCATGTGAACACTATAACTCAAAAACTTGAATAGCTAGATGGATAAAATTTGGTACACAGTTTTATCATCATGAATGTAGGTCCGTATAAAATTTTGGGCCAAATCTGTCAAACAGGTCTTCAAATTTATTATTTGGTTTGAAATGCACATTGCGACTGTGTGTTTGCGAGCTCAAGTTAGTGTGGTTGGCATTTGACCTTGGCAGTCTACATAGGAAATTGTAGCGAGCCGCAAACACTTGCTTCGGAAATTATGGCAACCCACCCACTGAACCGCAACTTCGTTCTGACATTCTCCAGATGGAAGGTATGGTGAAATCTTGCGTGATATCAGTAGTAAGATTTCGTTCTCAAAAACGTTAAATAAAGTTGTGGTACCTCAGTGCACGTAAAAAATGAGAACATACGCAATTTGTTTTGCAAAATATTAAGTTTTTGGAATTCATGAATTTTATGTTTCATTGTAAATCACAATTTATAATTTTTTTCTCAAAATAACCAGAATTGAATAAATACCCCAATAATATTTACCTACTCACTGGGTGTTTACCCACCCCATATTACTGATCGTATGCGAGAAAATTTTGGGGAGGCCACTCCCGCTGGTTTATATAAATTATTAATGTAGAGAATGTGGTAAAAATTGCAAAAAGTATTACAGTATAACCTTGGGTAACTGAACTAAAAGGGGGGAAGGCATTTTGGAAAACAATTTTTTTTTTCTGTTTAAGCCATGAATATCTGTTACTATTTTGTATCTAACTGCAGTATGTAATTCTGAAATGTTTTGAGTGTAAAACGAATTCAAAACTCTCTTTGTAGGCTACACCTATATTCTTTATTAAAGTTAACCCTCCGTCAGGCACAATATTTGCACCGGCATTTTCGGGCGCAATGTGCCTGATAAGCGCAGGTAAACAATATTGTAATTAATATTGTTAATATCCATTAATTTTAATTTTAGCATTCTAAAATTAATCAGTGACCTTCTTGGGGAAGCTCAAAAGAAAAAAGTGGGGATTTTGTTGTAGAAAAGTCTCGCCTTCTCAATTATTTCTGTGCAGTACAGTATGTGATTTTTGGATTTGCGATTTTAGAGGCATTTCAGATAGCTCGGGTTTCGGTTAACCAGGGTTTTACTGTATTGAAATGAAACATTTTAGGCATGAGATTTATTTAGTAACTGTTTAATATAATTACAATTTGATTGTATCCAGTTTACTCTAAAATTACCTTAAAGCGGATGGAGGAGGATTTCTGTAAAATTTGAAACCATCTTGGCTCTTTAATGGATGTTCAATTTCTTTCTTTTGCACATCATCTCAGAGTATACGTAGAAAGAAAACAACAGTTTAACTTTTCATTTGATAAAGTATTATCCATATCCCTCCTCAAATTAAATATTTTCCAAATGATGCATTTTTATGAATATTTACTTTTTTCAAGATATTGAATACCTTTGTGCTAATTAAGAGTTTGTTCTAATTAAGTGTGAAATGTGTTATGTATAAATGTATTATTTTCTAGACTCTGACAATTTCAACATTGTTACGACACTCTCATCATCAAATATTCATTGTAGTTGGTGAGTTTAGTTTTGGTATTCTTAATTGTTAAAATGACGTGCCTCTGAAGTGCAGTTAAGATTATTTACATAAAAAACTATGCATTTTTATTAGTCGTGCACATTTTTTAAAAAAAAATGTAATATTTTATCAGATCAATAAGATGCATAAATAAATACAAAATTTTTAGTTATGTGAATTTATTAAAAATTAAATTAGGAAAATTATTCTGTATAGTTATATATTTGTAACTAAAACTTTTGTACTATAAACTTTGATCCATCCATACAAAGTTTCTCAAACTCTGTAGCATAATCTTGGTAGAAAAAGATACCTGTAAGCATTTTGTGTTGCTGTTAAATATAACAACATGGATACCTTGCACCTTTCTCTTTATTGTAGTTATATTATTTTTATATAGTTTTCCTTATTTTGCATAAAATGTATTCTGGTCCATGTTGCTTGTCAAATTCCTCTATTTGCATTTTTGGCGATTATCGGAACTTTGCTTTTGTTCTCATTAATGTTTTGGTTGTTTCCTTCTTTTGTTGTTGCTATTCTTTCTTTTCGTTGACATATCTCGCAGTTCCTTGATGTATTATGTTTAAAGATGACTAAAAATATAAATTATGCAGCAAGTCTTTATTCAACTCTTTTTTTTAAAAATATTGTTTAATCTGTAACCACATCAAGTTTAGTATTTTGTAATGTGATTGGTATGTTGGGGTTTCAGAGTGTCTGACATTTAACTTGCTGCTTAAGGCACTATTAGTAAATATACATTTATATAGGAATCGAAGCATAATAGTAAATTTCACTTTCACAAAATTATTGTTCACTTCTTTATGTTAGAAAGGTATCTGAAACTTAAACCTGTAAAAGTGCTAAAAATGGTAATTTTTTCCAAAAAAAAAAAAAAAAAAAAAATGTCATTCATTACAAACTTTTTTGGGCAGAGAATGCACTTAAATGAAATAAGAAATGTTACTAAAATGAAAGAAGAAATGTGCTTATTTTACACACTCTTTTCAGTTGTTTGCATTTGTGAAAAAAAATTATATAATTTATTTTGGGTTTTCTGTCTTAGCCTCTAAATGACATAGAATGCCTTACTTTTACAACTCAAACTGTTTATTTCAGATTACAATTATTTATTTAAAATACATCCAACTATCTACTACAATTTATGAAATTGATATTTGTCCACTAGTCTCATTTAAAACAGAGGTTGATCCCAGTTTCTTATGAAACTTTTTTTGTAAAATTAATTTTATTCTCAGTACTTAAAATTTATATTCTCAACAAAAATTTTTGTTCCTTATTAATATAAGTTTTTTTTTTTTTATTTGTAGTTGTGGATAGATAAGTATTGAAGAGTCTGACGAATTTAGTGTTTTAGATCATGATGCTGTCGGACAGCTATGATTAAAAGAAATTTTATACCATTTGCCTCCCCCTTCCCCTATTGGCTTTCAGTTGAAAATAGCTTAGTATATTCAAGAGTAAAATCAATATATAGGCAGTAAACTTAGTATATTTGTATGTTTAACTTTCTTTTTTATATCAAACTCATAGATGTCTTGCAACAAATATTTTTGTGTCCCAGCCAGTTATTGCAGTATACAATAAAAAGTTTAATTCCAAATTTCTGTAGTTTAATTTTTTAAATCTATGTAAAATCATTTCCCAAGTTTAGAGGAAACAGTAGGGTCAGGCAGGGTAAAATGGGTCATTTTATAAATAACTCAATGTAAATAAAATTGAAATTGATTTTTTAAAACTAATAGTTGTAATATTATTTATCAATATGTTGGCAACATTTCCCATTTTCAAAAAAGTTAGTTTCACGAATATGCCAACAGAAGAAGAATTGTTTAGAAGTTGTGGATGGTGGTGTGCAAAACACATGGTTTACTAACTTTTGAAAATCCCTATATTTTAATAAATAACAGTGCAAATTTGAAGTATTTTCTCATAAAAGAAGCTTTGGAAAACATATCAAGCCAATCAAATAAGAAAAATATTAAATATTTTCTTTTTTATTTAAATCTGTTTTAGATGGGGTAAAATGGGTCATAGTTAGGCTTAGCTGATTTTTTTTTTGTATAGGTCTACTGCAGTAAATTTTGTTAAATTTAAACTATACATTTAATTTTAAATTGTTACATATAAACAGTGTTAAATTTAAGCAATGTTAATTTAACAACTCTATCACTTGTACAATCAAGTGCCACTAAAGCTGCTATTACTAATTCTAAAAGAAAAGAAAGAGTCTAACACGGAGCTGGAGAAGTAATGACAGAACCCGATGTAATTGAACGTCTTCGTGAAGAACAATTGGAATGACTGAAAAAGAAAAATATGAACTTCGAATTGCCACAGTTAAAACATGAACAGGAAAAAATCTCACTCCACAACAAATTGATCTAATTGCAAGATGGTCAAGAATATAAGTGAACTTTTTTCTGGAAAATGGGTAGTTATTGAATATAAAGGAAAAAGTCTATGAAAAGATTTGGTGGTCAAATCACATATTGATGGTGCAGATATACATGTGAAGTATGTGAACAAATCAAGAATAGGCGATTTTTATGTTTTTCCTGAAAAAGAGGACATTGATAGAGTAGAAAAGACTGATGTTGTAAAAGTTTTAGAAGAGCCATTTTGCAATAACCGTGAACAATACTGCTTTAAAATTTGAATATTGTATTGTTTAGCAGAATATGTAACAGACCACATTTTTATTTTAATGTATTTCCTAATAAATGTATTCTTTAAGCATCATTTTGCATTTATGACCCATTTTACCCCGGGGTAAAATGAGTCAAAGCTATTCAAGCTAAGTTTAATTAATTTATAAAAATAATTGTTAAAATTACATAAAAATGTCCTGAAGGAATGTAATGTCAAGATGCAATTGAAAGAAAACAGGAAAATTTTATGATTTTATTGCTGTGAAACTTTGAATGTGAAAATAGCTAAAAAGTGACCCATTTTACCCCACCTGACCCTATTCTGTAAAATGAATAATAAGCTTGAAAACTGAAGGTGAAAAGATGAATTTTGAATTCTTGGGTAACTGCTTCTTATGTTTTCTCATTTTTGTAAGTATATATGGAATAATTACTTAACCAGATTCAAATACATGCAATCAAAATTCATTTGGAAAAAAAAGGAGATGAAATTGGAGTACCTGTAATGCAGCACATATTTATCAGTATGTTTGAAATTTCTTGAAAGTTTGTAAATGAGTTAGTGAAAGTAGTTGCTTAGATTTTTTTTCTCCATAAGCTTATTGAAAGGACCCGAGGTAGACATTCACCTCGGATCTATTTTTAAAGAATTGCCGTGAACAATATTTTTTCTGGTGGAGGGAAGATGATAGAAGGGTACTTACGTATTAACCCACCGAGGCTACAGATTGGCGGTAATGCGCCAATAAAGAGCAATCTTGTTTACAAAAACCGCCAAATTGGCGGCACTTAAAAACCGCCAAATTGGCGTTAATACGTAAGTACAAAAACAGCCAAATCTGTAGCCTCAGTGGCGTTAATACTTAAGTACCGATAGAAGTGAAGAGATAGTCTGGTGTTAGGTTAGACAGTAATGAATTTACTTTTGTGCATGTTCTTTTTTTGTATATATTGTACCTTTCAAATTCAAACCTATATTTCTTTGGAATCTGAAGTATTTTTCTTTCTGATTACTACCCACTTAAATTTAATCCTTGGTTGTAAGGCCCACTCTAGCTTTTGAGTTTGACTTGCTTGTTTTCTTAGAGTATGTTTAAAACTTATACTTTGTACAAATTCCGAGTTGACTCTGGATTATTTTTTTCATTTTCAGGATACTGGATGCATCATATTTTGTCATCCTTGGAAAGACGATGTATGCATCTTGTATAATACTCTATTGTTATACTTTAATGCATTCACTCTTATAATTATACTTTAATTGTTTCAAATATTTAGATTTAGAAATCTTTCATATAGTAATGAATTTATTCCAAAAACAAATTAACCCATTAACGCCCAGCATCCTATTTATAGGACAACATCCTATTTATGGGTCTGTGGCAGAACTGAATGCATTCCATTGTTTCTTTTTTGCTTTGTCTATGAAGTCAATAGTTATTTCCAAACTCCAAAACAGTTTTCAACAGGCATATACCTCCAGTTAGCCAGATTTTGAAGTCAAAGTGTTGCCATTTTGAAATTTTTTGATTTTGTTTATTTTTGAAGTAATGCAGGGAATTAGAAATTGATTTTTATGTTTTGAAATTTTACTATATTTAAAAGTCTAATATATATGCAAAAAAAGTTTTTAAAAATAATTTTTTCGATTATTTATTTTTTTCTTTAAAAAAAAAGAATTTTTTTTCTCCGAATTTAATTTTACTTCACAGTTAACTTAGTCTTGGTTGTTTTAAACAAAATTTAATAGAAATTTATTGAAATCTATGCTTTAAATTCATTTGGGCGTTGATGGGTTATTGATTTAATTACTTCAATCAGACCCCCAATAAATCATCATACTTTGGTTCTGATGGATGATAAATCTAGATGGAAGTTTACCAGTGGTGTAGCCGTAATTTTTGCCACTTGGGGCGAACATGCAAGATGCCACCCTTCCCTTACAAGTCACACAGGGCACATAAACCTCAAAAGTAAAAAACTGAATTCCAGGTTGAAAAATCATCTTATCAGTAACATAATTCATTCTTTGACACCCTCGATCTCTGCCGATAGGTTGTGAAATCGCGCACCCAGCAGCGGTCTTTCTTTCACATATCGGCAATTTACCAACCAAAGGTGAAAAATACAAATAATTGCATTAGTTATTTTTTTTATGTTCACATTGATTGAGTTAATGTTGCTGCTTTTCTTAATTATAAAATTGTTTTTCTGCATGTCTGATTTTGCCGCCCCTATAAAAGTACCATCTGGGATGAACCACCCTAGGTGGTACTTTTATGGTGGCGCCCTCTAGCTACGCCACTACAGTTTACTCAGAGCATCTTAAATTTCTCTGTCCCATTATGAAAGGAAATATTGGCATGACAGACAATAAGATATGAATTTGGGTCTGGATTTACTCAGTGTATTGGTTTTGTGAGAATGCCCTGTGGATTTAAATAGTGCCATTCGAAAACATATTTCACTTGGGAAATTGAGCAATGAATTTAATAAGTATATACAAAGTGATATTATTTATTTTTAAAATTAGACACTACACTTTTAAGTAAACATTCATTTGGTGTTATATTTGTTTCTTCCTGTGATGCTCCCTCCCTATCTTCTGCCTTTTTTTTTAATTCTCTGATTGGCTGCTTGATGAATGTATGGGAGCTTGTTTCATCCCTATTCAGAACCAATTGGTCTTATATGTGCGAAATAAGAGTTTCCTTTATCCATTGCTTCTCCTTTCTTCTTCCTGTTTAATGTTGTTTCCTTCTTTTGCCTGTGCTGATGTTTCTGTGCTTCTCCGACTGGTTATTTTTAATATATTTCTTGGCATGTCAAGAGTGATTGTGGTCTAGATATAGGTGGAATTCAAGCCTTTTTAATTTCTCAAATGCAAATTTTCCAACTTACAAAATGTAGACTCACTATATTTTGCAATTTTCTTTTAGAATAAATATATCATTAGCGAGTAGTTATACCAGTGATATTATGATAGAATTTAGAGGATCCTACACATTTGTAGCTTATATGTTGCATAAACTGAGAATTTTTTAAATTCTCATTGAACATGAGCACAGGTGAGGAAGCTTTTGAATTAAAAAAAAAAAGAAAATCCCTCTCAAGAACCTGTTGTTAAAGATTTTAGGAGTAATTTATTGAATGTCTGGATAGCATGCCGAAATTCTTTGTATTCCATAAACGACTCTTTTCCTGTTGACAGGTCCTCATCTCCAACATATGTTGACATGCATACTTCAAGTTTTAATTTTAATACTTAAAGTGTTAGTGAAAGGCCATTGCCTACATTGAAATGTCTAGCTGGTCATACTGAATTTTCGATTGTTGCCTCAAAAATATAAATACAGCAATTCCCAAAACTTAAATCCTTACAAACAAGCTAATTCTAGCCATTATTTTAAAAAAAAGAATGTGGGAAAACAAAAGCATGTATGTGACTTTATGAACCGATGTGATGAATTATAATGAATTAAAACTGAATTTTAAAATTATATTTTTAGCATTGTTAATGCAATAATTTGAAAATATGTATGTATTAGGTATCCTAATGGCATTCTGAATTATTTGAAATCATGCCAAATTTTTATTCCATAATAGTTTTCATGATTTTTGAAATAGATTGCATTTATCTTTAGTATATGTATATGTGTTTATTTTGTTCCTGTTTCAAGAACTGACCTGGCAATATAAAAGGAGTGTTTCTTTTTCTATCCCCTGTCTGTTTGCCACTTTTTCCTTGTCATCGCTTTCATGCTTGTAGCTTGTTGAAGAGTTTGCTTATTTTTCTATCTTAAAACTTGATAAAATTAAACAGAAAGGACATAGAGATAAATTCTCAATGTAGGATTTTTTTTATCATTTATTTTTCACATTTGCATTTGCTTGATTGTATTAAATTGGAATTCAAGTGCTATGTAAGTAAAAGCTCTTCAGCTTTTGTTCAAGCATGTTTAACTGAAATTCTGCTTCCAAAATGCAATGTTACGTGAAAGGAGGGTTTGAGTTTGTATTTGCAGAGATTCGTTCCAATTGGTCTGAAACCTGATAAATATCAATAGAAGTGTTTGTGCAAAACAAATTCATTTGTTCATACACCTATGATCTAAATAGATGCTTCTGCAAATGCAAATAAGTCTGATTATATTGACTATCTACAGTTTTAATTTCTTTTTATGTAATTGAAAATAGTATAATAAATGTTGGAAAAAGTTTATTGCTAGAAAATTTTCTATTTTATGAAATTTTGGCTGTGAGTTTATTGAAGATTTTCAAATGGAAATGTTTTATTTTATGTATACTAATTAGCTTAGGTATATTTCAGTATACAATTGTTTTTGATTGTGCTGTCTGTATTTTCAACAGTGAAGGAGAAAAGGGGGAAAAAAAAAACAACCCACAGTTTTCTACGTCAGTTTGACCAGTGAAAATGATTAATGAATAATTCTCTCTCTAATGTCTTTGCTTTTTTATTTTCATTATATTAAACTTAAGAATGTTCTGAAAAGGAATTTCGCTTAGCATTTTTTGCATGGTAAACCAAATATATGAGAACAAAAACAAAAATATATAAAGGAGATATAAATTTATTTCCTTTGGTAAAAGTCTTGATAGATTTCCATTTCTTAATCACATGATGACATAAACTATAATTTTTTTATTTTATGAATTTTAATGTAATGTCATTTTTAGTATGCTGCTAAAATGAATTCTTTTAGTAAAGTTTAACATCCCAATGGGTAGTGTTCCGTAAGATAACGTAGATTTGTATTTTAGGAAATCCCTTTTTTTTAAAACTGCTTGATAAGATCACATTCATTTTTTGTCACAGTACTTGTTACCTTTTGCAATTTCTGTGTTAATGTTTTTTTTTTTTTCATTTCTGGTGATTGCTATAGTAGCATCTTTTACTCTAGAATATTGTTTTCTTTCGATGTTGACAGAAAGATTTAATTTACTTTACATTTTTACTCCCACTTTTTCTGTTTAAAAATGGAATAGTTTTAAGAATGAGCAGAATAATTCTATGAAAATTTTTTTCTCATAAAACTTTCACTGTCATTTTTTTCTAGTAGTGTACATCTTAAATTATTCTATAAACATATTTTGAAAAAATATGTTATTGATTTATTGTTCTAACAATATATTTACATTAAGATTCTTTTGCAGCTAATATCTTTGATGCAGTCTGGCCACGCAATTTTATTCCAACTTCAGGGGCCCCTGTACTTACAGTTATTTTAGCATTGGTTGGTAAGTTCATTTTAAAATGCATTGCTCCAAAAACTTTTGTTTGATCAGTATCAATCACAGTTATTTTTCTTATAAAGCTGTATGATTGAAAGCTGTATTTACTTTAATCTTTGTGAATAGAAATCTTCATTGGTTTTTTTTTTTTTATTATGGAACATTGGATTCATTTTCATATTCCTTATGTGATTAGTATGCTTTTAACTTATTTCATTCTTTTGTTGATCTTCAAAGGATACTAGAATCAAAGACAATTCAGGTTAGTAATACACAGACAGCTTCAATCAGCCACATCACTTGTTGATGACATAAAAGTTTTTTTACATCTCTTAGGCTTCCTCTGTTTAACTTAATGAAATTAAATCATTTCCATTATAAATATTATTTTACGCAGATGATCAAATTTAGTTTTTCACAATCAAATTGTATGCGAGTATATCAATTCCTTTTTATAGCATTATATTCTGGACTATTTAACTTAGTATAATAATAGATTTTGTAGTTTTTTCTGTGTGCTATCAAATTGAGTTATCTTTTGGCATCTCTGTTGCAATATCTGTTTGAAGAAACATATTATTGCATATTGTGATTGAAATTCAAAATTTCGGTAGATGTTAAGTTGTATTCATACTTATTGGATGCATTTTTGTGAGTTTGTATTTTTGTATGAAATATTATGTAATTGATTGAAAAATTTAATTAATGAAAAATAATTTTTATAACTTTGAGCAAAGAAATTGCATATTTTTAAAATCACCAGTCGTTGCATCAGTTAATTGCAATCAGTGCAGTTATCAGGGGTGAAAATCCTCCGTGGATCCGCGATTTTCCGCTTTTTTGTACATTTTGTAAACTGATAATTATGCAGGACTTTTTTGTGCCTTTTTCTTTTATAAAGTAAAATCTGATTTATATATTTTAGGTTTATTATATGTATTTTATAAAAATTGATATTATAAAACATTATTTATTAATTGCATCTATTTTAAGCAAGTAAAACATTGATTTTATAATGTCAAAAATAAGTATTTTGTCATTGAAAAAATTCATACATGGCTGTAAGCAAGACCATATTTGTTTCATAATTTTATGATGAGTAAATCATTCATTAATAAGTGTTTACTTATCTCTTCCTTAATGTATGTCGCTATTCACGTAAAAATGTAGCTACTCTCATGAATTTTCCTCTTTTTTGTATCTTTGCTGTTTTCACCCCTGAGTTATAGTTGCAAAATTAAACAGCTGTTTGCTTCTTAAATTTAGTAAAAAGCAAACTTTATTAAAGTTTTGTATCAATAATTGTACTTTTTTGAGTTTTGGCTTTCATTTAAAAAGTT
>BGPR01014027.1:7951-40235 GCA_013235015.1 Araneus ventricosus | reverse complement strand
CACCTAAAAGGTTCTTTATTGCAAAACCAATAGATAAGCGTCATACGTCATAACTAGCCACGCGCCTTATAGACGTGAAACTTTCCTCCACCTCTCCAACGTCTAAATTATTTAGGGTTGAAGTTAAAAAAATATATTCTCTATAGTCAAAATAATCTTTTTTAAAATGAGGAAAACCTATTAGAGTATGATAACTTTTGATTTTACGTTCATCGCATTGATTAATATTCTAATTATTATGATTTAATATACATAACTGGATAAAACTTTGCAATATGGAAGTTACTCCAAAATGTTCATATAGAGATATAAGTGCTTTCGCAAAATATTACAGAAGAAAATTGTGATACTATATTAGCATGAACTTCAAATTTTAATGGAATAATTCTCTAACACATTGTCAAGTATTCTATTAATTATATAAGTTTCGTATTATTTCGTGGAAAAATTTGTATATTATAAGCAAAAAAAAAAAAAAAATGCGAAAAAATATGGGATTTTTAAGAAAAACCATTAGTTAGCAAGTTTATTTACCAGAATAAACTTGCTATTTTTACAAAAATCCATGTAAGCAATGTGCACAGCAAATTAAACCATTGAAGAAATTTGTAAACCATTATCAGCCTTCTTATTTTGAAAGCCTAATTTTACAATATTTTCATAGTTTTAAAACATATGCAGTTGAAAAATAACATTAAGAATATATATATAAGTTATTTTTCAAAAAAATGTCTCCGAACACAGTCGGATACCTTAAATGCCCTCGTGACCGAATTTTCACAGTAAAATATGAATTAGAGTCAATTTTTTACATGGACAAAGTTTAAGGGCAGTTGGTCTAGTCTTTCCTGAGAAGCTCTAAAAAGTGCGAAAATCCGAAAGTGTCTGGATACTTTTGATCATATAAGTGTATCTTACAAATATTATCGTAAAGATAAAAGAAATTTGGGTTGTGTTAAGAGGTGTGGAGCCTTGGCATGAGAATTAAATCAAGAGAAGCTCTTCAATAATTTCAGAGGTGTGCGGAATGCAATTATATTTTTTTGTTAATTCCCCCCCCCCCTCCGAAATGAGTGTTATTTTGGTTTTTAGCCAATTATTAAGCGTTTTAGTGGTTTGATTGCAGAAAAGCGAATTTGATTTTTTTTTGGTTACAGATTGCTTTTAAAGAACACGAAATTCTAAACAAGGAAGGCTAATATTATTGATTTAAGTTTTAATTCAGTACATTGTCATTCTAGAAGCATAAAATACTGTTATCAAAACATTATGATGGACTGAAAAACTAGCTGCAGAAAAATTGTTTGAGAAATTTTTGAAAAACAGAACGAGAATTTGACTGACCTGCTCTTAAACCAGAGCCCGACCCTCTTGCCGTACCCTCAGGCGGAGGGGTTCTCCTCTTTTTTGTAATATGAAACTCTTTTTGTAATGTGAAAGAACTGTCCTTGCGGCTTTTTTATGAGGGTAGGGAACCCTTGAGTTATTTTCAGGTGCCAGAAAGTACCATTTATTTCCTTCTTGGCAAAAAGGCTGAAAATTTGATGAAAAAGATGACGTCACAGCCTAGTAAACTTCAGCGCCATCTCTTGGGAAAAGGCATTTTTTAAATTCTACGAAACAAGCCTTAAGTCTGAAAATATATTAACATTTATTTTCTTTGCTCATCCTAATACAGTGCAAAACTGAGCTCCAAAGCTTCAGAACAAATGGCAAAATGTAAAAAATAACAGAAAAAGTAACAGACTTTTAAGGAAACACTTTAGCTATTGAAACATCGTTATGTCTTTAAATTTATTTCATGGCACTTTACTTTTTCTTTGCTCCAAATGATACTTGGAAGTCTTATTTATGGTAAATCTCCTACACTAGGAGTAATAGGGTCATTTCGAGACTTCTACAAACTTTTCGCGATATTTCTGATGAGCATTGCCCTTGAAATTTGAGGGCTTAGACACAAATACGGAGTGAAACCTTCGTATATAAAGTTTAATATAGTCAGATGAATTTGATTGCTCAAAGAAAACTCAGGGTATGAATACATGAATCCACCTCTTCTAGTAAGAATTTTTTTTTATTAAATTTACTCTAAGTTATTATAAGCTTTTGTTAATAGATAAAAGTGAATGGGTTTAATTTTATTCACAGTGGGCACTGTTTCAAATTATTAAATATGCGATGCGTAACTTTCCTTGTTGTTAACTGCTGTTACTTTATTTTTAATATAGGCAACTACAATGTATTATTATTTGTTTTCTGTCTAAGGATTTATAGGGGCTTGAAAATGCAGGAAATGAATTTGGCTATTTTTTATAACTTACCACTGTGAATTTCTGATCTACACATGAAGTAGCTGTGTGCGGTGCTCAATAGCCCCCGGGCATAAGCCTGGGTGACTGACCTCAGAAACACTCTGCTTCTGATACGAGTTTGATATATTACTCAAGTGCCTGTGTGTAACATGGAAACGTTTCATTCATATACTTCATCAGACCTAATAGGTAAATTCATATGAAAAATTTCCGTATACTTTAGATTAAGTCTGGGCATCCTGAAATTTCTGATGAATTTTATTTATGAGACAGACTGTCTAGTCTTTAAAATATGTCTAATACCCAGTTGTCCGATGTGTTTCCAGTCATACAGTATCAAGATTAGGATTATATTTTCAGCATGGGCAAAAAAAAATTCACTGCATTCGTTTACAGGGTCAATAGATTTAAGTAAATTTTCAGGAAGGTAACGAGTTGTGTCAATTGCTTCAGACACGTGCTGTCGGCTCTGTTAACTATTTCCTAGTTTTTAGTATTTAACTGTGCCATAGACGACTTCAATAAAAGTCTGTTTTCCCATAAGTAAACCACCAAGTACTTTGTATGCTGTTAACCACTTGGAATGTGATAATTGCCTATGATCGCGACAGCCAAGATATCAATAAATTTTGACGATTTTATGGCAGCTGCAATATTTGGAACATACCATTGATCCATACTGAGTGCTTTTTCTTCAACGTCAGGGTTAGGTCCGTAATTTATGGGTTTTCCCATAAATCATACTTCCAAGTAGCATCTGGTGAGAAGCAAGATTAAAATGCCACGTAAGAAATTTAACAGACAAAGATCTTTTAATGACAATAGGGTTTCCTTAAAGGTCTGTTAATTTTTTGCTACTTTCTACATTCTTGCTATTCGTTCTTAAGTAGCAAATAATATTGTAATTTTGGAGCTTAGTTTTGCTGTGTGTTACAATGAACAAAGAAAATAAATGAAGATGATATATGTTAAGACCTAAATAACCTTTTTCCATGCATATACATCGATCTGTTGCAATTCATCGACAAGATGATGTATAAAGCTTATGTTGAAGATTAGGAACTGAAAATTGCATTTCATTATTTTGTCAATTCTATTTTTTTATTAATATGTATAAATAGTTCCATTCCCTAAAAAATTCCTGTTTTTACTCTTTCTGTTTTGTTTCTTCAAATATAGATGGTGCCATGGGACTAGTGTTCCGATAAATAAAACTATGATTCCTTTTTTAAAAGAAAGTTAGCGTGGGATTGTGATAACGTGAGGACATTTTTTTCTCTTTTTTCCCCTCTATTTTGGGTATGTGGTAAGTTTATTTTTATGACTGCTACATTTAAAAGCCGAATGGCTGGATATTTTTAATCAATCTTATTAGAGTTTTTGAGTTTGTGTTTGGTTTTCCTCTTTCTTTTGAAATAATACATTTTGATGTACAGATTTCCTTTGTAATTTGTTGGGAAATTTCTGGCTAAGAGGAGCTATATTTGGCGTAATGGGAGCTTCTTACAGAAAATTTTCCCAATTATTATTTTGAATCCATTTCCAATAAAGTCCTTAGCCCTTGAAAAAATGGACTAGAATGGATTCCTTGTTTGTTTTTTTCGATTCCTTCTGAGTTTATCTTTGTTTTTCGGCTTTCTTTGAATGATATTGATTTCCATTGTTTTTTGTTTGCAGATGCGATTGCGCGCGACTTAAACATTGTTTAAATTTAATTATTTAAATTTTATTGTTTAAAAAATGTTTTTGCTTAAAGTTTAAGTTAATTTTTTAAAATTTATTCTACTTTTTGTAGTTGATTGTTTTGAAGCCCCATATATTTCTATATTCATATATTATTTTTTCAATTCATATAGTCATTTCATATATTTTTGTCAACCTTGTAGGGAACGTGCCACATGGATTTATGAACCTATTTTGATAAAATGAAATTATTACTCTTAGGAAGATCAGTACTTAAAAGTTAATGGTATATAAATATATAGACAGAAAGTTTAAAATTTTAAAAATCATTAAGAAACAGTAGATGTTCGTAATATTTTACGATTTTTAAGGCCGATGCGGGAAAGGAAGATATCAATCAATTTCCTTATTTTTTTCCTCGTTAAATTTCACACCAATTCTCAAATTTTCGTGATGTAGCGACATGAAAAAAATGAATTAATATTTTGTATCATAAAATTGTTATGCGTAATAGCTCAGAAACTGAGGAACTCATATGAACGTCCACTGTACAACAAAACAAAACAAAAAAGGTATTTGCTCTACAATGCTAGTTTCATGTTTCAGAAAATGTTGCAATACCGGAACATAGCTTTTAACAATTTCCCCACAGAACCATTTAAATCTAGAACAATCGTCAGGATGCATAAATGTATCATGATTTTTATTCTAAAATCACTGGTCTCTGGTGCATTTTAATGACAAGAAGTGCAAATATGTAGGCGGTTGTACTGTAAATGTCACTCGTTCTCCCAGACATTTAATGGTTTATCCAAACAAACGTACGATATGCTTGTTACTTTTAGATTATACATGAATTAAAACTATATGTTTAATCTCTTACATGTAAATTGTATTAATTGAGTGATGAAATTCGAATAGTTTGGAAATAAGAGTTACACCAATTATTTCAAAGGTCGCGATTCAGTAAAATTACTGCCGATTCCAGTTAACAGTTTGTTTTATTTTTTTGAAATGGATATATTGATACATTTTGAAGAACTTAACATCAACGTAAGGAGTAACGAAATTTTGTCTGAAAACGTAGTTTAAGGAACAAATTTATTTTGATTTCATTTCGAAATATTAAATAAATATTAATCCACATAAATTATTTTTAGAAACCTTAAATATATTTTTTAACTTCAGCTGGCCATCACAATTCTTTTTTTCAGTTGAATAATTTCTTTAATATTTCTGCTTCAATAAAAAATCCTAATTTGTTCTACATGTCTTTCAGCTCGTTGCTTACTGTATCTGGAGTGATAGATAAAAATTTATATTACGCTTATCTTCTTTGTTAATTTTCTTCGTTCCCCACACAAATAGTTACTTGTCGTCTATCGTCTTTTGTTTTAAACAACTCTGAGAAAAAATTTATCAGAAATATGAAGATTCTTTTGAATTTCGAAAAAAGGAAAAAAAGAGAGAATATAATTTTCCAGTCAGTTTGGTCATTCAAATAATTAGCTATTTCTTCCCATTGTTTCCTCCCACGTTTGCGTGTCACTAATTTAAACGCTACATATAAATTAGTGGCACGCAATTGCAGTTGAGAAATAATTAATTATCAATGCATTTTTGTATCTTTTGAGCCGGTAATTATATACAATATTCAGAATTATGCTTTTAACCAAGCAACATTCTTTTACACATCTTTAATTAATAATATTATACATAAATTTTCTACCTTCAATTCAAAGGATTAGTGAGTGAAAGATGTAATAATTTTTAAAGCATTGAATTTTCAGCTGCAAACGTAATATTAGTCGGAATTAACACGATGAAAAGTGATATCATGAGATAAATTATAAGAATACTGTTTCTGTTTAATTAAACATAACTTGTCAACTATAGTTAGCTAAAGGGTTGCTATAAATATAATTTGGATAAGTATTTCATAAGCTTACATATCGTACTTTCTTCAGTTCAATAATTATTAACTATAATAAATTCAGCTAATGAGTTCAGTGATCTGATTTGAGTTATATTACTCTAAATATTGGAATGTCTGCATTTATAATATTGTTTAGAATAAATAAGCGAAAATCATTATGAAATATGAATTTTATGTTGATCACAGATTCAGTTTAGACAGTTAAATTTGCTTGTATTTTCTACATGCTGCATACTTGGTCTTGATAAGTAAAATCTGTTCTCAACATAATTATAGTTTTGGTTTTCTAGTTCAAAAAGATGAAACTTTCCAGAAAATATCTTAAAAAGTATTTTAGGAAAGTATGCAAAATACCTTTCTAAAAGATTGATAAAAAAATCTAGTTTTTAAAGTACACACTAAATTAATTTATATAATATACAAAGTACATAAATTAATATTACACATTATTTATTTCATTATTTAATTTATTTATTTAAAGAAAGCATACTACTCAGATAACTCCATTTACAGAGTGCAGTGGACAACAAACATGAACACGAGCCACAAAGAGTGAATCTTAAAGGTACTAAAAAACGCGTCAGAAAAAAATGCAGAAAATACAAAACTTCAAAGCACAAAACCATAATAATTATAAAAATGGACATGCATAAATGATTTAAAACGAAAACACGTAATCACAAAAGCGTTAAAAGACACACTAGGATTCCAAAAGTCAATGTTGCACACCGTCACATTAAATCATAAAAACACACACAATTTTTAAAAATTTAAAACATTAAATTAAAAAAGAAAGGATTAAAAAGTTAAATATATACAAGCACAAGATCCTAAAAAATACATTAGGATAACGCACAAAAATCACAAAAATTATGTGTAGTCAAGCGCTAAAAAGCATGCATTTAAAAGTTGTGATCAATTTGATTTAATAACACCAGGAGACATATGTCAAGCTTATCATAGATACTGTTAAAAGTTCTATAAAATTTATATAAAGAGAACCTGTTAACATAAGAGCTCAGTGTATCACTACAATCGATCGAACTATTAATCATTTTGTAAAAGAAGAGAACGGAAAAAAACATCACGTCTCGAACATAAACTAGGCAAATTAAAGATATCACGTAGACGTGAAGAAGATACATCATGCAAGTAAAATCCATTTTTCTTGTAGAGTAAATATCTCAAGAAGTTAGTTTGAATTCGCTCAATAATTTTAATTTTATTTCGGTAATTCGGATCCCAGATAATACTACAATATTCCTGATTGTAATGGACATGAGTGTTGTACAATAGCTTCAAGGCAAGTTCACTAGAAAATTCCCTAGTTTTGCGTTAAAAATTCCAAGCCTGCCATATGCCTTAGAGAACATGGAATCAATGTGTTGAGAAAAAAACAAGTTCAGTGTCAGGATCCGTGACTGAATCTGAACGTGATAAAACAATATCGTTAATTTATTAAACATGATACGAAGGCTGAGCTTCTCGAGTATTACTATGAATACTACATTTTTTAATGTTCAGGTGTAACTTGTTGTCTGTGCATCACTTAAAAAGACAATCAAGATCTCTTTGTAAAAGAACAGCATTTAAATTGTAACGTATTGAACTAAACAATTTCAAGACGTCAGCAAATAAAAGACACTCAGATTACTTAAAAACACAAGTAAGGTCATTAATGAATAAAATAAAAATTATTAAAAGCATATAAATTAATATTACACATTATATTAATTTATATGCTTCTAACGTAGAACGAAATCCTGTTCGCAAGAATCAACGTAATTAAGTTATAAGGAAGATATAAACAAAAGCATAAGCTTAAGTAATCCAGAGGAAAAACTTAAGGGTTCTTAAGATTTTTAAAAATAAGAATTTATATCTAATGTCTGTAGCTATTAATATAAACATAATCTTTACGGTTCAAATATTATTAAACAGCGAAATACTCATTTTAGGGAAAAAATATAGTACAAATGGACTACTTTTTGTTATGGAGCCTTAGATATTAATAATAGAAGTTTTGGCGTCTGTATTGCAAAAATTATTCTAACAGTTATTCCAACGCCTATTTGGCGGTTGTTTTTTGTAAGAATGTTTGGTTTGTCAGATTGGCGGAAGCCATTCGTTCGTGTTCGTTCTGATGTCTCCATTCGGGAGCATCATACTCAAAAATCATTAAAAATTTATTTGAATTAGACTAAATCAATTTAATTTGGATATACAGTTCATTAACTCAAAATGACCGTACAAGAAGTTCTAAAAGTATTGAAAATAACCAATTTTTCATTCTTTGAAGAATTTACTTTAAAAAATTCTAAAACTACTGCGATTTCATTATTATCTTTATGCGGTACTTACATAATCCAACCAGCAAATAAACTCTTATGAGTAAATTTAGATTTCTATTTTGGGCATATATATGCTTAAACTTTTGTTTTCGAAAAATCTGTAATTTTGGGGAATTTTTTGTTTTGCGATTTCATAAATATGCGTTTTATAATTTTCAAATTTTATTTTAAATGTTGTTTGAAAACTATATCGAAATTGTTAAAAGAGTGGAAACAATGACGTGACCAAAGCGACCTTTAAAATAGTTAACCGAATTCAAGGAGATTTCATAATCTACGGAATTCGAAGCAGTTTCTCATATTGTTTAGTACAAAGTCATTTCAAAGTCGGTCGAATCCCAGCAGATCGTTGAACCCTATAAAGTTTCAGAAAGCCAGACATTCTCATAAGACATAAAAAATCTGAAATCGTGTATGTTTGCAATATTTTTAAGAAGTAGAAGCCAATTCAGATTGAGAAAATGTAACAGAGTAGAAGATTCCAAGAGAAATTCTTACGCAAGTCCAACAAATAATAAATTTTATTATGCAATATTTTTAAACTACTTTGTAATAAAAAGTTAGATAGACTATGGCACATATGCTTGAGAAGTAAATCTCTCAGGACTAATGCTTTGTTTGCATGCTTTTTCTTAAGTTTAAACTTTTTACTTTAAAAAATGAAATATACTATTTTTTGGATTCGAAATAATATTTCTGTTTGAAAGTTGTAGGCATCTTAGTTTTTCTCCTATGAAATGTATAACATAACTTATGTGTGATATTGCATGAAAATTCTCGAAGTGTAACACAAAAAATTAATAACATATGTATTAAAATTTAAAATGGCATTATTCATACAACAAAGAATCACGAAGAAAAAGAAAACTAACAAGTCTGATTGTTATGTCAGAAAAAACTAAAAATCATCGCGAAAATACATTTGTTCTGTGAAAAACTTTGTCAGAATACTTGATTGAAAGAAAAGCAAGAAAAAAAGAATCTTCTCTATGCAAAGAAGTACTGAAGTAAGGAGGAAGAATAATTTGTTACTGAACAATCCTCTTTTAAAAATTCAGCATGCGAATTCACCTGATCTGTTTGAATAGTTTTAAGAGAAAGCTTTTTCGGTATTACTCACAAATAATGTGCTCTCGCACGCTGCATTTGTCAACAAAAAATGGAAAGGGGAAATCTCCTTCTTCCCTAGAGAATCTACTCGACAGTTTTAAAGAGCCGAAAGAATGGAAAGCATTCGTGTGCAGAAAGAAAGAAAGGAGGAAAAAAACGAGACCAATATTTCATTCGCACTCATCGATACAGAAATTTAGGCTGTTCTGTTTATATTATTTTTTACAAAAGTATTAATTTCTAAATGAGAACTCTTCCTTAGAGATATGCTAGCGTGGTAATAAGAGCATAGGTGGGAGCAAAAGATAATGAAGAAAATGAGGTACATAATAGGTAAGTTATTAGACTTTTGATCAAGTATTTCAGTTTAATTTAGTGATTTTTCCCTAAAATAATGTAAAATTCTTACCATCTTGAAGAAAAAGAAGGGAAGAGTACACTTCTCGCCGATTAGTAAGTAGTTAGTAAATATATAGACTATCGAAGAAAAGAAATATTCGCAATTTCTGGGATAGACATCTGAATGTTTCTCATCAAATAAATTTGCACCCTTGAAAAATTTAAAAATCTTCATTACTGTTGAATCAGATGATAAAAAAAGAATTCAAAATCATAAACAATTGTATTGCTAATCTTTCGTAAGCAAAGACTCCCAGTATAAATTGTTTATTTCAGATATCTATGAAGAATTTTGAAGATAAAAATTTATAAATTTGCAGTAATTAATATACAATTATTCATATGCATTTTAAAGTCTAGTTCATTTTCTAGTCAGATTCGCTCGTGGTGATAAGACGACGTTCAATATCTGCACAAAGTGCAACATGATTGAGGCCACTCCGCAACATCTACTTGACTGTGCTGCCTTGGTGTATGATGACCTGCTTAAGCGACCGGATTTCGTGTTGGAGGTGATGAAGGCGAACGACCTCATGGATCTGATCTGATTCAGATGAGAAGGATTAGGAAGAAGAAGAGAAGAAAGTCTAGTAACTCAATTAAAAATGGAAAACAATACACTAGAGCAAGGAATTTGCTAAAGCGATTCATTTGCACAGCGAATACATTATATTTAAAACTGGAATAATAGATTATGTGCAAATAAAATAGCAATTAAAACTCTTTGGGAACTTTTTTTGTATTTATGTCCATTTCTCATTGTTAAGTGGTGTTATGGAAAATTCAGTTTTCTGTAGCTAATGGCTAGTATGGAACAAAACAAACTTTTTTTAAGAGACTCTTTTGTCACATTTCCGCTGACAAAGGTTTCAAAGAATTTTAATTGCTACTTTAATTGCTGTTTTTAAATTGTTATATATGTATATGCATATTAATCAAAATCCCCCAGCCATGTTCAACAGCATGTCAATCGGCTCAAATGTGTACATTTATTTTCACGATTTTGTTCCTTCCCCCCGTTCTAAAAAATTTGATTAGCGTTTATTTATCCATACATTATTTTTACTCAGCCTGTGCGGAACATACAGGGTTTCCTTTGCCCTTACCACCCTTTTAACTACCGAATGGCTGCAAGCTATATTTATAAGAGTGGCGTCTAGGTATGTTAACGTGACTATGAGTTACTGAATGAAACCACTTACAGCAGAACCTGGTGGGAAACGATGGGGTTAGCGTTATCATCTCTGAAACGGTACGAGTGAAAGGGAAAAAGTGAATTACAAAGTTGTAGTGCGTTATCGATTTAGTACAAAACGACACCTTGTGAACGTAAATGCTTAGAACAGAACGCTTAAAACACGTATTTGTTTGTTCGCGATTTCCTACACTGACACGTGACAAAGCATTCTTAGAAAGAAAAAAAACAACTAGTTATCACTAAATACCTTTCGATGTTCAAACTTCTCTCCGTCAGCTACAATGCACATCTGGACCCTTGCTTGAACTTCACGTTGCATACGGTGTAGCATAGCTGGTGTCACGTTGGCACACGCATCCGTAATGCGTCGTTGAACGTCCTGCAATGTTGGCGGAGGGGCCGCATACACCTATTGTTTGAGGTATCCACACAGGACAAAGTCCGTTGGAGTCAGATCAGGTGAACGTGGAGGCACTCTTGGAAACCACAGTACCCGGTTATATGTTCCCCGAATTCCTCCATCAGTACTGCTTCACTGATGATGTTCTGTGCTCAGGTGCACCGTCATGTTGGAATCATACGTTCCGGAGCTGAAAACAGCGTTCTATTTTTAGCATTCATGACCATAAGGTATATTTTTGTTCCAAATCGAACATTCTCTACAACTTTATGATTCACTTTTTTCCTCTATCTTGTACCGTTTTAGAGATAATAACACTAATTCCACCGTTTTTCACCAGGTGACGCTGTAAGTGGTTTCATCTAGTAAAGCATAGTCACTTTACCATGCCTAGACACCAATCTTATCAAGATAGCTGCAGCCATTCGGTAGTTAAAAGGGTGGTAAGGGACTTTACTGGGCACTCTGTATGCATATATATTATTTTATTGTTTTTCTATTATGTTTTCTTCTTTATATATATATATATATATATATATTCAATTTATTATGGTTTTTGTCTATTTTTTGCCATTGTGCCGTGGTTGTAATGAATTTTTGTCTTATGCTTCTTGTTTGTTTTGATATATATATAAAACAACATTTCCATTGATGTTGTGTTTATCCAAATTCAAAAAAGATGCAGTCGTTTAAGGTCAAAAAATTAATCCAGAAGTACGGCATAATCAAATTTGTTATAGAGTACTCTATGATAAAGATTTTTAAAAGATTATTGAAATAATAAAGCCCTGGCCAGGAATGAAGAATTAAGCCTGAAACGGCGTGGCTTGCTCAGTGCGTTACATGATTACGAAAGAGGAAATTACGCAGACGCAGAGAGTTTTTATAATACCAAAAAGGGAAAAGTACCGAAGTTGAGGCTCTAGAAATATTGCGAGTCTAGTTTGAGTAGAAGTGTTTTTCATCATAGGATTAAAGTATAAATAATTCGTTCGTAATTAAAAATTAACTGTCGTTAAGAAGGATTTATTTTAAAGAAGAGAAAATAAGGATTTATTTTAAAGATAGAAAATTTCTAAGTCATTACAATTTCCTCCCTCCGTGAAACTGGTATGCCAACAGGGACCAAGTTGGCATCGACTCTGCGAAGTTGGAAAAGTTTTTTTTAAAAATTTAATATTTGTTATGCTAATGATCATGGCCAGGAAGTAATAATATTAATACTGAATATGCAAAAAGATATAAAAATAATTTCAAATGCACTTCATAAAAACAGAAATATGAAAACTAAAGTAAATTCTTATAATTCTTGGATCAAGTTCTTGAAGCTGCTTGGTACATGTAAAAACTCTAAATATAAACAAATAAAAAACGTGGATAGATAATTCTAAAATATAAATTGTTTTATTTTTTCTTTTTCAGAAATCAGGAAATTTATAAGTTCGTAAGTGTCGTGATGGTAGTATGGCAATTAAAAATTATGAGTTAATTTATTTTTTATGAATTGAAGAATTTTCTGTTTAGGAAGAAAGACACGATGGGACATTATAGACTTCAGAGATGACTACTTTTGGTTTTGATGATCAACTCTGTGCTAATCCACATCGTAAAATCCCCTGAGAAAATTATTGTTTCTTTTTATGTTTTAACAACCTAACTACACTCTCAAACTGTAATAGCAGTCGAAAGTACAAAACTGATCTTCCGAGGCCTCAGAATGGAGGGAGTTGGTGTTAATTTTTTTTTGTTGTTCATTATTTATTTTTCTCTGTAGAGTAAACTTTGTTTTATTTACTTTTATTTTAAGTCATGTAATATAAATTATTTGCCATACTCAAACAACACATCTAAACCTGATTTTAAACAAAACTAATTTATGAAGTAATTAAAATTTATGTAAATTATAAAATGTATAGCATTTCAAACTAAGTTTACTTTATAAACATTCAAGGTTATTTTTTTTGAAGAAGCATTTCCTATTATAACTATAGTCGAAAAATGCTATTTTCAGATTAGTATGGGATTTCATTTCAAAATATAAGAGACGCACAAAAACAAACTCTGTATTAATAAATCAAATCTATGGATAAATCAAATTTGCAACCTGAACTTTGCATTGCAATACTCCAAATTTTTAAAATAATTTTTCTTAAAACATCTTGTATAACAGCATGAACTACCTTAATTTTCAACATTAAATATCATTAATTTCTAAATTTAATATGCACACACTGCAAGATTATTTTCAAAATTTACTCAACTCTGATAATAGCACATTACCTTCAAAACAAAAGTATTTCAAATATAACTTTAAATCAATTGATAATCTTAATTAATCATAAAGTTTAGAAACCAATATATAAAATGAAAAATCAACAAATATTTGCAAAACATAATGAACCAAAATCAATTTTTCAAAATAAAAATATAATTTATAAGAACATAATTAAATTGAATATTTGCAGTCAAAAATTGTTATTATTTATAAAAAAGTAGGAGCTGCATTTTTTGTGCACTTTATTTATTGTAGAAATATTTTATATGGCTTTTGTGGTTGATGTATTAGATGAAAAGTAATCCACTGTGATATCGAAGCTTTGATACTTTTGGCGTGAAAATATTACAGCACACACTTGAAGGACAACACTTGGAAGAATAGGACTTGAACATTACTGGAAGGCACCGTTGTAAATAGATTTGAATACATGATGAAAAAGATGAGCTGATGAGATTGAAATAACTTGAAGGTGGTTGAGTTGCGCATGAATTATATCCTCGAAGTAAGCGACGAGTGATGATCAGGGTGTAGTGAGATGAATATTTCATTGATCTACGGGGTTTCCACATTTTATCGATGCTTACTTGAAGAAATCGTTTTTCAAAAAGAATACTTTAGAAGATAACGCAGCCGCATTTCTTAATTTTTAATACTTGCAGGCCTTAATATGGCACGAATGAGCTCGAAATCCATTATTTTTTTCCGCACAGATGAAATGCTGGCGACTTTATGAAACAACATTTCCATTGATGTTGTGTTTATCCAAATTCAAAAAAGATGCAGTCGTTTAAGGCCAAAACTGTTTATTCCAGAAAAAGGCATAATCAAATTAGTTATAGAGTACTCTATGATAAAGATTTTTAAAAGATTATTCAAATAATAAAGCCCTGGCCAGGAATGAAGAATTACGAATGAAACGGCGTGGCTTGTTCAGTGCGTTAAATGATTACGAAAGAGGAAATAACGCAGACGCGGAGAGTTTTTATAATACCAAAAAGGGAAAAGTACCGAAGTTGAGGCTCTAGAAATATTACGAGTCTAGTTAGAGTAGAAGTGTTTTTCATCATAGGATTGAAGTAGAAATAATTCGTTCGTAATTAAAAATTAACTGTCGTTAAGAAGGATTTATTTTAAAGATAGAAAATTTCTAAGTCATTACATATATATATATTAGTTTTGTTTTACATGTGGTCTTTGCATGTGTTTTGCACTTTTGTTTATAGGATCATAATTTAACCCTCTCACACCGAGCGAGGCGGACCCGAGCGATCTAGAATTTTTCCCTTAACGACGACGAAGGCCGATCTGATGCGGTTGGCTTCTTTGAGGGGAGGGGAGTTTCTGAGATCGCTTAGGAGATAAGCGAGGTGGGGGGTCCGATTATCCTTGCCCACAACAGCCCATTTTCGTGTGCCTTAAGGGGAGGTTATAGCTGAAGGTGGGGTAAATGATCACCCAGGTTGGGAGAGTCCAATTCATGTCGTATCCTCCCCAAAAGGCCCGGTTTTAAAGGGGCTGGAAGAAAAAAGACGCATTGGGATTAAAGAGTTAAATTTTGTTTAATTAATAATTTTTTAATTCTTTAATTGCATTTTTGATATGTTTTGAATGTTCATATATAACAGGTTATATTTTAGTTGATATTACTATATACATATAATTCTTAATGAATTTTTATATAAATATTAATAATACTCTTATCGTCTGAAACCTTATTTTTAATTAACATAAAACCAACAGTTGCAACAAAGGATTTTTAATAACCACCGGAAACTATTTTTTCATAACTTATTAAAATATTTCACTTAATGTTAAAAAATAGAACTATTAATAATGAGAAGGATCTCGGTGGCAAATAAGTAAAAATATTTATAATATTTTCATTCAGTAAGAATGGCTACACTAGCGATGAAATAATTTTTCCTGTCTATGGAAACATAGTTTTTAATTAAAAATAAATGAACTATTTAACAAATTGTCAAGAAGCCTTCAACAGAATGCTTGATGAATTTGTGAGCCAAAATTTGAAGAAAATTTAAATGGTAATTCGGAATTCTGTAGCCCATACAGACTAACTCTATAGCATAAAAATATCATGAATTAATTTTAATATATATTTATCCAGAATGATCAGAGATATTTCGGTTCTAGCTCCAGAGAGAGAGTAGGATAAAAGACGTGTGCTGTATTGACTCATTGTATATGATCGCTTATCATTATTTTATCCAAATCGATCAAAGAACCACAGTAGAGAAAAACACCGTTTATACGTCGTTTCACCACAGTCCGACTCTTTCGTATTCATTGTGATAATAAAGAACTTCGTTTTTACTACGCAAAGCTTCGGTTATACGCCGTTTCACCACAGTCCGACTTTTTCGTATTCATTGTAATAATAAAGAACTTCGTTTTTACTACGCTAAGCTTCGGTTATACGCCGTTACCCCAACTCTAAAATGTGAAAAATCCCTCCTTTCTAGTATGTAAACTGTCATAAAGATATCCTGACATCGAAATTATTCAGAATTGCTTAATTGATAGAAGACAAATTGTCTGGTTATAATTTAAGTGATGACGAAGAAGTTATTCCACTTTTCTTTAAAAACGCCTTGCACTCCATTGAAAAATTTCAGACTTATTTCTCTTGTCAAAAAAATAGTGAAAAACATTCAAGGAACTTAATTCGATTCATACTGGTGTACTCAATATTCAGAGACAATCAGCTCGTCAGACGACGGCTACAGATTTTCTTAATTAAACGCCTACATGCCTGCTCCTATAAATCGTATAAGAAATGTATAATTAGTAGTCAAGATATGCAATATAGAAATGATTTTTCTTACTTTTATGATAAATGTTTAATTTCAAAATGTAATTATTCATTTCCATACTATGTAATATTAAACTAGTACTTTCTTAAAAAAACTTTAAAAATAATTCTTTTAAATGAATTTACATAGGGAGCATTACATTTGTCGTCGTTTGGTTAAATTTCGATTATACGTCTCTTCATTTATACTTCGTTCTACGACAGTCCCTTGGAAGACGTATAAACGGTGCTTTACTGTATATCATTTGTACTGTTTCTGTTTCCTGCGTATGCACAGGGGATCGGTATCTCAATAATTATTTCACAATTTTATTGAAGCAGACAAACTTTTTGATTAAGATGGGGGTGATAATATCTCCTCTACTTCACATTTAACAGGAAATCAGGAATTCGATACGAAAGAACATAAATGAAGATTTTAAAAATAATTTATATTATTTGATAGAAGTAACATTGTTAAAATAAATACAGCTTATTCCCCATCTATACTTTGGAAACAACATTAAATAACAGTAAAAGATTAAAACTAAATAGTTTTATTTTGGATATATTGGTGTAATAATAGAAAATTTAAGAAAAATTTTTAAACTAGCAATACGTATTTTTATCATTATTTTATTTAATTTACAAAAATGGTCTAAACGAACAAGAATACAAAGAAAATGAACATTAGTGCACACTAAACTGGTCACTTTCATATTTTATAGACATAAATAATCAGCAGTAAACTTATGTTTTTAATATTTTTAAAAGTTTTTTTTTATGTCGAAGTTATTCTTGGGTAAAAACGCTTTTGGGACGTTTTACATTTTTTTTTCAAAGTGACAAAAATCGCTTTGCAAAATATTTCAAAGTAGGAGTTTTTCCTGCAGTTCAATTTAGTCATATATATTTCCCGATTTTGGGACGGACTTCGCAAATATAAACCGCGGTCAGATGGCAAGGACGACACCAAAGCTGGCACTCCTCGCTCCAAACTTCCGCACCACATAAGCGGGAGGACGTTTGACCAACGCCGTTCGATTTAGCATGCACCAGAAATTCTCATTCATCTAATATGACACAAGTTGATGACATACACGTCGAATCTTTAGTTAAATTGGGTTTCGAACTTGTAACCCTCCTACCCGAAGCCGAGACCATACCACTAGGCTACTACGGCCAGAGGTTCCCCTGCAATGCTCTGGATAAATACATAGTTGCTTCAAAATTAAAACAAAAAGAAAAAAATGTGAAAGGCGACATTTTTTATTTTTATTTTTTTTTTTTATTTCTATAAAATAGTTTAAAAATAAGTGTATGTCCTCAATTTAAATCATATTATCTATATAAAGCCACAATCATTGACTGTGGTAATGTGAAAAACCCTACAAAAATCGATGAATGATTTGAAACAATAATCTCAGATTTCAGATATTCTTTTCCCTTTTCAGCCACTATTAAATTGTCCTATCAGAAACTTCCCGAGTCCTATGTTTTGCCCGACTCGTCTGGGAGAATCAAAACTTTGTTTTATCCTTTTAATAGTTCGGATAGTTGGCGAATTTCGGTATCAAGTTTGGCGCCGGCGTAGATTACCTCCGCCAATTCCACTCCAACAACTATCGACCAAAAAATTTTTGGCTTTCAGATCCATACAGTTACCGTGCGACTAGAAACGGCGCGGACAGGACATTTGGCTGCCGGTTCTTGAATTTAAACCTCCCATACTTGCGCCTGGAGTTAAAACTTTTGTGCCGAGAAACAGAAACCGATTTTCTTCGGTTGCCATCTCTACGCAATGGAATATCGGAGAACAAATTTCTAAGTTTCATTCCAGATTGACAAGCCGATAAAGAAATTTGAAGCGAGAAAGGTGAGAAAAGTTTTGACAGAAAGTTTTTGAGAAAACAATCGAAAGTTTTGAAATGGAGTAGGTTGGATTTTTGAAATAATTTTTAAGCTTTGAAAATGCTGTCTCTATTTTTAGTAGCTTTTTAAAATGGTATTTTATTAAAAATAAAGATTTGTTAAATTTTTTATCAGATTTTAGTTTATTGCAAATATGTCTATTATGAAATTTAGGACCGTTAAAAGTATAAAATTTATGGGTGGTAATTTGCTTTTATATTTGAAATGACTTCAAATGCTTAAAATTTATAGAAAATACATTTTTAATTTGTACCCGCATTGGAACATATTAATTAAAAATAATTAATTAATAATAATAAAATGAAAAATTAATAATAAGTCAGAATAAATTATTAGAAATTGCTAAAAACTTTTTGAATTATCAATAATTGTTTATTTTTAATAATGTGATTTTAATGAAAATAATATTTTTCTTTTGTTAGAAATTTATTTAAAGCAATTGAAAACGATTTTAATCAATTTCTTATATTAAATTGATGATATAAATATATTCATAAGATAAATATTTGACTTTATGAAAAATGTTAGAGAATTTATATTACCAGAACATGTTAGTTCTGCTACTGTATATTAATATAAAACATATTTCAGACATGTGCTTCATTTTTTCTTGCATTAAGACTGAAATTATGTAGCATAATAATTGTTATCAAGAGCGGTGTTTGTTTAATTATTTAGCCAATAATCTCATTATTGAATACAGATTTAATTTTTCGAAATTAAAAAAGATAGAAAAATATATGAATAATACTTTATAAAATAATTGATTTTTCTTGATATGAGAACTTACACTTATGTAACTTTATCAATGCGTTGGTTAGTGAAAATTTCATTTTAAAACTAGTTAAAATCTGTATTGATTTCTTTAAACGATCATAAATTTTATTTTGTATTGATGGTTCATATAATTGAAAATATTTTCTTTAGAGTAAATAAAAGCAAAATTTACCGTCGATCATTTTACATTATAGCAACGGAGTGAAAAATTCATTTAAGTAAGTTTTCATTTTCTTTGTTTCAATCCAAAAGGTTACTATTATTATTATCCATTTAAGTAAAATTGTATTTTCTGAAGGTATACATAAATTTAGAATTTGAAAACGATATTATATCCTATAATTAATTTTAAAATGTGGCTTTTAAGTTAATTTTTTTCAATCTTTTGTTTAATTTTTCGCCTTATTCAAAGATAGTTCTGGAACCGAAAGCAAAAAAAAAAAAAAAAAAAAAGGATCTATATAAAATGAACTTTTCTGGTAACACGTAAAAAGTTTAAATTTTGAAAAAGTTTATTTTAAAACGTTTAATATTTTTACTTTGTGTTCATTATCATTTAATTGAAATACTTATAAAATATGGGCGAGGAAAACACTTGATAGAATTTATAAAAGAATACATTTAAAATATTAACTGTTAATTTCTTTGCAACTTTAAATTTATTGACATTTTGATGTGGATTTAATTTGAATTAAATGTTGAATCTTGTTAAATATGCTTGTAAATAAGCTTTCAAAAGTATTTTTCACGACTCTTGAATTTTAACATGAGTCGATATTATGAATATTCAACAATTTTGATTTGAGATAATTATATTTTTTACTTTGAGGAAAATGAGGGCAAAAACCTTTCTAAGAAATTAATTGTATTGAATAAAAAAGTTTCCAAATGATTCCCTGATATAGAAGAATTTACATTCATTTAAAACTTTTGAATCGCTTGAAAGCAATCCTTTTCTTAATTCTAGTTAGAATATTAGTTCTTGACATATTTCTTTGAAAAAGACATTGAAAATTTTACTACTTTTCCCAGCAAATTTTTATTTTAATCCAATTTCCATCGAAAAGTTTGAATTCTTATTCAATTTTAAAAGTTCTGAAGATATATACTAATTAGAAACAGAATTTAATTAGCATAAAAATAATTTTTAAACCGAATTTCAATGCCTTCATGAAACAATAAGCATATTTTGCTTTAAAAAATTGCAAGGGGAAACTTCAGCGTATAAAATTATTTTATGAAAAGCAAACATTTTTGAAGCATTTTCCGGACAAAAATGCACTAGAAATGTACCTTTCATTTAAATAAGACTAAAAAATGCAATCACAACATACATTAATTAAAAGTATTGGTAATTAACTCTTCGACTCTCATTTTTTGAAAACTATTTAATTCGAATTAAAAGTAAAAATGAAATGCTGCTGTGAAAAATAACTAAACAGTTGAAAATTTTGAAAAACAAATATAAATGATCTTTATTAATTTTAAAACCTTTAAAAAATTTTCTTCACATGTTAAAGTATACTGTAATCATAATTTCCTTTGCAAGGAATTTAATCATATTCAAATTCTCATAAGGAAACTAAACGAAAATTTACAAAACATAATTTATTTCAGTATAATGCGAGTATTAATGTAGTTATATATATACTCATTATCACAAGATGTAAGAAATTCATGAAATATGCTATTTTAAGATTCATGGAACTAAACCGAAGTTTTTTTTAGAAGAATTTTTCCTCTTAGATTTCTTTATATTAAAGATTGACTGGTGCGAAGGAACAAAATTATACTTTCATCTTCGGAATCAACTTTCCCTATATGAATTATGCCCCCTCTTAGAATAAAATTTTCAGCTGGAAAATCCGGAATTATCAATCTAATGAGGTTACTGCAAAATTCTTGCATTAATTATTCCATGTAAATTTAAGTAGATAACATAAAAAATATATAAACAAGAATTTATCGTTAATGATGATTAGTATATTAAAAAAGGAATGATCAAAATACAAGTTAAGAAGTAATTTTATACAAAAAATACAAGGATTTTTTTCTGAAGAGAAAGGGAAAAAAGTATATCTCGGAGTGAGAAATGTTAGACATTATGGCTAACAATTTGAAAATAAAAAAAATAAGGATAATGTTTCTATAATAAGGTTCATAAAGTTTAAAAAGAGCTATCTGTGTCCCGATTCAAGCTTATGAATATTTAAATGAACAGTAAAAGTTTAAAACATCTTTCCCGAACTCAAATGCTGTTGTTTCGGTATTTTCGGCAGAATCCGTTTTCAGTGATAAATATGGAAAAAAAGTATTAGTAACTCGAATACCAAAAGCATTTTCCGAAAGTTTTATGCTGTGTTTAAAGTTAAATCACCGTAAATGCAGAGTTTCAATACTTACGTTGTTTACTTAGGTGGATGTCTGTTCATTTGGAAAAATGACACCCTCCTAAAAGCTCAGTTAAGTTATGTTTAAGCGAAATTTTTAAACGACCATTTCGCCCTGCTTTTTTTCCTCCTGCAAATATTAGTCACTTCGAAGTCGTTTAAAGTTGTTAAAGACAGATAATTAAATAATAAAAATTTGCCTGCTTACTCTCTTGTAAACAATGTGTACACCAAGGAAGGATTATATTCGACCTCGGAAATTTAATACATTAAACATTTAGAAAAAGCTTTTAAATCTGCTCAAGTTTCTCTCCATTCGTATTTCTACATAATAACTCCAAACAAGAGGGAGCTAAAGGGATGAAATTTGGCACGGGGTCCTCACGCCAAGTCATAGACCTCCATCGAATTTTAGAGAACAGGAGACAAGAAGAGAAGGGCCTTTTCCGAGGAATATAATTAAATTTCTTCAAAGATCAATAAAATAAAAAAATGAGAGAAATTTACAAAAATATTTATGTAATCCATATACTATTAAAGCTGAATAAAAGAAAATACTATGTACATTTATGATTATCATATTAATTTGCCTGAGCGTTACCACATTAATTCAGGGAGATTAATATATATACGTATATGTTATCTGTTGTATTTGTTTTCCTGTGTATTGACACTCAAATGTATTGATGTTATACATTTCCAGTTATTGTGTTCATTTGTAAAAGTACTACTATTTTGTGCAATATATATATATATATATATATATATATATATATATATATATAAAGAGAAAGTCACTCACTGAATCATCACCTAATCTCCCAAACCACTGGAACTTGAAATTTGGCTAGTGGTTGCTTCTTCGGTAGTAGGTGCTCAATAAGAAAGGATTTTTCGAAAGTTTTATTAGCATTTTAATTAATTAAAAATTTCCTAAACTTTACCGTTTTCCAAGAAACCTGCTGAGCATATTTTTGCAAAAAAACAACATTTTAACAGCATCTAAAATCTGAAAACATTAGCTTCTCAATGATACCAATATCATTTCCATGCGACAATCCGTTTAGTTTTAATTAATATTTGAAAATGTTTTCAAACACGATTTCCAGAAAAGTTTTTATTGTTATGGACTACAGCCTTTTTTTGGAGAATGAACGGAAGAGCTCCTTCCTCGATTAAAAATATGAAAAGAAACATTATTAACTGAAGTGATGATGGCGAGTTGCGTTTTGAAAAATATTCCTGTCGATATTTTGAGACTTAATTTGATAAAACTTTTTGTAAATTAATTATAAATATGTGTGGTATCATTTAATATATTTGTATTGCTGAGGAAAATATATGAAACTATGGACATTGGACTATATGGACTTTGAAATAGTTCAATCTGGCCTCCTATTTTGTCTCTCAAAAATCGTTGCGGACAAGCAACAACATCTCTTATCGGTACCAATAATGAACCACGCGGACCAAGTCGCGGGCATCAGCTAGTACATATACAAACACAAATCGGAATATAAAAACGAAAAAGGGAAAAAGTACCTTGTAATATTGCTCATTAGGAGGAAAAATTCCTAGATAATATCCAGAATTGCGTTTCTTCTGAATGGCCAACGAATTAATTTTCAATAATGCCAATTTTGACCTCAAAAAAAGTTTCCAGAATACAGAAATAAGATTTTTCCAAAATTTAATTTTCTTAATTTTATTCGCATTATGGTAACTTTTGTTCAGTTTTTGTAATTATCTGTTATTAATGTTTTTATTCATAGATTATGTTTATTAAATGTTTAAATTTTTGGAGGATGTAAACTCTTTTCCTTTATAGTTTCCAACGTTACCTCTGGATAACGCATCAAAATTAAGAATTAAAAAGAAGTAGTCAGTGATACCGTCAAAATATAATTTTGTATAATTTATTAGAATTTTTATTGATGCCAATCAAAAATCGGTTGCATAACACAAAGGCTCAATCTTTTTTAACTGCACACTATAAGTTATTTTGCGAATGCGTTATATCATCGTCGTGATATAAACTACTGGTAAGATTCGAAAGTTTATAAAAAGACGATTATCATAAATTTTATAGCATAGGGCCATAATACTCTTTTTTTTATTAATTATAAAGACTGAAAGTCATTTGAGTATTTGTTAAAGAAAAATCAACAACGTATCTCTGATATGGAACACTTGAAAATCTCTCAGATAAGTAACTATTTCTATATAAATTATGTAATTTGGGAAACTAAATGGAATTATGTTGGCTTCCAAACAAATTAGTGTTAATTAATCAATAAAATTATTTTTGAAAGAGATATTGCGAAGATAGTGAATTTTTCTAATGTAAATGTCTTATTCTGTATTGAAAGTTAAATGAAACTTCACTGAAAATAATTCAAGAAATTATCGAAGCAATGATTAATAGTATGGCTGAAAGTGCTAAGATTGAAAGAGAAACATTTATCTTTCATAAATATAATGATAAACTTTGATATTACGAAATACTCAATTTTAAGTATGAGATTTCAGATTTATTTTATTGAAGACTGGCATCATATTAATTAATATAATATTAATTCATTTGGCTCATGTCTCAAAAATTAGTGAAACACTTCCGTTTCATGTGTTATTTAATTTTAATTTAATAATGTTATTGGAGTAAAATGTCATGTATGAAACACAAGCTTAAGGTTGTAGTGAAATTGACCGAAATGTTTGTTTAATCATTAAACAAAAAAGTTGTAAAGATAAACATTTATATTATTTTTATTTCCTTAAATTCCTTTCCCTTTTTCTCACTTTCTTCTTTAATTCTTAAAAGAAAGCTAAAATGGAAAATATTCTCATCATCTGATACACAATAATTAAGAAATCTATATTTTGTTTGTATAAATTATTTTCGTTCATTTCAAAACAACGTAATTTTCGATAGGAAACAACTTAATAAAAGCGGTTCTCTCCACATCTTACATTTAATGTAATAATGGAAGAATCCTTCTTCATCAAAATTTTGAAGGACCCTTTCAGAAAAATTCATTTTTAAACAAAGCAGATAAAATCAAATGCAACAAACAAGCAAAATTATTGAATTCATGTTAAAAGTTTTCTTTAAAAAGTAAACATTCTTTTAACCTCATATATTATTTCGAGTAATAAACAGGAATATCGGAGAGATGTCTTTCCATGCAAGACTATAAAATTTAATTTAAAGTATATAGTAAATAACTTAATGTTATAAAATCATTTTAAATGTGTAACGCTGGGAAAAAACTTTCTGAAACTTTATGAAATTATTTGGAGACGAAATGGGCAGTTAGATAGAAGTCTTCAAATCGTTAAAAATCCCAATATTAGTCGTACGAAAAGCTCCGGTCACACCATCAAACGTTGCTATGTATATTGTGTTTGAGGAAATTCGGATATGTGAGACCTCATTTATCCCTAAATATCAGACAGTGAAGCAGGACGGAATTAAGTTTAATTCAGTTAGATAAACGTTCCGTATAGAATGAAAGCTATTTTGAGGCGAACTTTGTAAATTTGAACCATATTCAGATGACGAGAATACACTTGAGCCGGCATCCGATCTAAAAACACTGTCTCACCTCACTATCAGTAATAAATATTCAATCAATAGGACTATGAACAGTTTAAATAAAGGATTGTAATTTATCATCCCAAACCGAGGCATCAGGAATCCTTTAAATAAAAGATTGCTTGTAATATAATTGATTTTAGAAAAAAAAATCGTGTTCTAACGTTTTCGAGAACACACTTGCATCTCAAAATGATTTTGGGAGTTGGTTCCTTATTTAATAACTTCTTCCATTTGTATTATTTGAAACTGATATATTTAAATAAATTTCTTTTATTCATAAAATCCGAAAAAAAAAATCGTGATGTAAGATTGATTACCAATTTAGATTTTATAATAGCATGCAACCTACTGCAGACGAAGATTTAGTAACAAAAATATTTACAGTTATTAACATTTAAAAGATTTAGCTTCTGTTAACTTGTCCAACCTAATTAGAAACTGTACAATATGTTTTGAAATATATATCAATTCGGTCCTCTGAAATTATTTATAACTAGAAGATTTTCGAATATTCAATACATGTCTTAATTACATTCTTAAATTCTTAGCATCCAGTTTAAATTGAGGAGCTACGTTCGAAAGCTTATTTATTATTGAAATCATAACTAGAGCAGTAGAAAGTATTGTTATTCCGCGACAAAGAACAACCGATTTGTTTCTTGAATGTTATGAATAACAGTCTTCTGCAAATTATTTTGAAAATTATTTTCGCGATTTTGAATTTAAATATTTTTGATGAACCTCGCATTTAATTTAACTTCTGAAAAAGCAGTAGATATTAAAAATTGTTTGAATAGTAACAGATAATTTATTGAGTCTTATTTTATATATTCGTTTTGTTATTGCAGTAATGTGTAGGCATGATTCTTTTGATATCAGATAAAAAAATACATTGGGAAAATTTATTTTATATCTTTTGAAATAAGCAATTATACGAGACTAGACTGGATATTGTAATAACGGCTCATAAATAAAGAAAAGAATTCATTCTAGTCTGAAAAAATATTATTCGAGATTATTAAATGCTCGTGCGATGAATACATTTTATATGCGCAAAATAATCCTTTATTTTTTAAATCTAGTTTTCTGTCTCTGGCTGTTAAATATTTTTAGTTTTGAGTACACGAAGAAATTATTACGAGAAAAACATTGTGGAAAATTCCCTAAAAATTGTTTGATCTAAGAGCTTAGTATTACAAACTAAAACATATTTCATGTTTAAAAATCTTCCGACAATTTTTTCAGGTGCAGTCTCTCGATTTTCAACATATATGTTTTAATGCTATGGAATAAAAACATGTGAATCTGTCACACCAGATAGTAACAATACAATGTGCCGTGTAAACAAATTTTTAATCTGTATGTTAAGTTATTGATTGATGAAATAAATGTACGTTCTTCTCCAATTACTCGTATCTAGATATACTTCTCTTCCAGGACACTGTAATCTCTACTATAAAGAATATCACATGACTACTGTAAAACAGGCAACAATTTAACTTTATGAAATCAATATATTATTAAAGAAGATTCCCTCTTGAATCACATATAAATATTGGGTACCAGTGCTTAAGTTCTTCCTCTCAGACTGAGTGCTTTAAAAGTTCCTTAACAATTTTAAAATGTTATTTTGATACTTTTATAGTAATTTAGAGGGAAGCCTTAAAGGCTTTTGCTGAACAGTACGGAGATTATGAGAACTTAAATTTGACTAAATTTTGAATTAGTAAAAGCTAGAGGAACTGGTATGGAGTGGCAGACATTAATGCAAAAAGTCATACTAGTCGTTGCATATCTATATTATGGGCGAAAAATAGCTGACCTGCGATGAGATTGTTTTCGTGATTTTTCACTTGCATGAACTTTCTTGCTAGTTATTTAGTAAAATCTTCCACTGTCTGAACTTTAAACTTTTTCATTTCTCACAAAATAAGGAGTGTTGGTCATTATTCTTAAAGATTTTGTTTTGGAGTATTTGGTATTTTGCGGCTAAGCCTAGATTGGTGAAGCATATATGAGTGTAGAACTTAGGACTCACTTCTTTTTCGAGAGAGCGAGAGGAGAATTCGTTCCAATGAGTGAGATTATTTTATAAACTTTACCCCAAAGTTTCTCGGTACTTAGAACCACAGCATACCCCCGAACTCGGAGCCAGGACGGCTCCCTGTCGGTTGGTTGGGTATGCGTGAAACTTTATTGAAAAAGCAAGAGCAGAAAAAAAGGAAAAAAATAAAACTTATATATAAAGATACAAAAAACAGGACATTTAAAACAAAAGAATATAATATATTTTTAAAGTTCAGTCTTTCAGGTCGTTGTGTTGTTGAATTTGAGAGGGTGGGCCCTGTGTATGGAAGAAGAGAGAATATGAGTACATAGGTTTAGTTGGGTCTGTGGATAGTTGTTGTCGCCATCTTTTGGAAATAAGAGTGTTTCGTTTTCCGTGATGAAGTGGATGACTTTCCTGATTTTCGCCCTAGAATTGTTGTTGTCCATGACTCTTTTCCACCAAAGTGGTCCTAGGTCAGCTGATGGTTTTGTTAGGTGGTATGATGTTGTAAACAGGCAACTTGTGGCATAGTGTAAGGGGTTTCCCAGGTTTCCGCAGCCACAAGTTTCTCGGTACTGTACCTGACGTGATTGTTGAGTTTGAGTTTGCTGTTAAGTACAAGATCGATATATTTACTTTCTTTGAGTTAGATTCTAAGTGAGGTTGTTCTTTTTAAGTGAGGTCATCGCAAAAGAAAATTTGTTTACAGCCTTTTAGCAGAGTGTCCTTTCTTGTTGAGGATGACATAGATCTTGTCGTTGTTGATGGTAATCCGCCGAAGTGTGCATCATATTTCAGTAGTTGTGAGGCTGTGTTGCAGCTTGTGTATGACAAAATGTATATTGTTTCCTTGAACCAGGATTGTAATATCAACTGCGAAAAAGTCTATTTACAACAAGCTTTTTCAAGGAAAGTCAGAAATGAATTTGTCTAAAAAGAGGATTAAGATGCTCCCCTGTGAACTTCCAGCTCTGATGGTTCCAACCTCGGACAGAACTTAATTTGTTTTTACTTAGAAATATTCTATTTCTTAAACAGTTGATGATGATTTCGTTGATGGCATTTGCCACTCAAAGCAGTTTATTAATGCAGCTGTGGCTGGCTCTAAATCCGAATTGCTCTTGGGGGATGACATTATTTTGAAGGCAGTTGTCGCTAGCTCTTGTGAGATGGATTTTTCAAACATTTCTCTAGAGCTGCTAAGGAGGCGTATTGTTCGGTAGCTATTGGAAAGTTCTAGTTTTGTCCAGGCTTTGAATACTTGAGGACATTTCATAATTTCCATTTGTTGAGGAAGTGATGAAGCAGGAGGCTTCTGCTGCATAATTTGGTGGAGAAAGTTAGGGAATTGGGTATCAGCGTCTTCAAGTCTTGGTTTGGGATACCGTCGGGATTAATTAAAAAGATTCTCCCATTAAGGCTCTAGCTTATTTAAATAGAATTTGCCATAAATTTTGAAGTTAGTTCTCACGCAGCTCGAAAATTGTTCATTCCCCCTCTGCGAATCTGGAACTGGACAAACGTTATAAATGCAAAAATTAATTTCGTTATAACCCAAATTCTAATTTCGAATCTACTGCACATCGCTGCTCATAACGATATGTACCAGTCTTTTGGAGTTTGAAAAATTATTTATTTTTGATTATATTGTGTTTGATAATCTAATTGTAGTTTCAACGTTTGAATTTGGTCATTTTATACGTCCAAAACTTTGTCTAATTTATATAATATCGTTTCCTATTTACTCGACAAACATTTGTAGTCATTTTCATAATATAAGAAAGAGCAAGTTAAAACTTAAAATATTTTAATTAATTTCCGTAAATTAATCATTAGATTATTTTTTATAATTTAGTTACTATGTATGTAGCCAAGTGTGTTGGAAAAAACTTTATGTCTAAATTGTAACAATGCACAGGTGAGAGTATAAGGCTTAAAAACTTCCCTCAAAATTTTTTTCTTGCACTCTTTTAATATCTCTGTTATTGAGTGGCAACTTGTAAATCGATTTTGTACGCCAATTTCTGGTTAGGATTCAGAACATGATACTGCCGCTATACATGAAGTTTTTCAGGCGATAAGTCTCAAAATTTGGAAATCTAGAAGCATTTGGAGGATTGGCGAAGGTGTTAAGAATTTGGCGACTGGACCACAACTTGTTCTTAAATCTATATAATATTCTTTACCCACAGATATAATATTTAAGCCTAAGTTGAGAGCAAATATTTAATGAATATTATTCCCATAGTTCTTGTAATAGAGATAGCTATTTGAAATAGTAACTTTTAATTGACAGATTAAAATTTTAAGTGACATCGTTTTTCCTTATGAATCTTTACCCCACACAATATGTTTAATAATATATTCTCTATACCGCAATAATATTGTGCTTCTTTGACCTATATGTAGTTGTTATCGAATGTTATTTGATAAGTAAATCTATTATTTCCATCAAACGTTAACTTTTCTTTGATAATCAACCTGGTAATGCATCAGCAAACGTTTAGATCTTAAACAAAAACAAAGATTTAAAATTTTTTAATAGAATACGGCCTTAATTCTACCATATATTTAGAAACAGGAAAATGAGTTTCATTCCCACAAATTGTTGTGTTGTGGACTTTCGAGACATGGTCTCAAGTTTTTTTCCGTCTCATTCCTTTTGTAAGGTCTGATTTTTACGTTAGTTTTTCGTTAGTTAGTAATAAGGACATTTTACGTTAGTTTTCATAGTTCAATAAGAAAGATTTTTTGTTTATTGTTCTGTTGGTTTTAAACTTTTCGATGTTCTTTTCAAATGATTAATCCTGACTAAGATTAATATTTAAACATACAATCATCAGAACTATTTTCAAAACGAACGAGACATCATGATTATTTTTAAATTAAATTCCAAATATGTCATATAAAACATAACTTTATATGAAGGACACATCAGCATGTCATATTGTTACGTGAAAGATACAAATATTTAATAACGTACTACATCATTACTTTCTACGGTATAACTATTCAAAATACTTCTCAGTGAATAATCTGTATGACAAATTAATAACCAGCTTTACGTATAGCCATTGGCGGTATGATAACGATTGCTTTTGGAAACATTTGCCGAGAGAAATTTGAAGCCCAGAATATAATACACTGTATATTTATTACTACCTACTCAATACAAAATTATTTATTAAATTTTGAACGACTTCTTTTTCGTTGTTGAGAGCATCACTGATTTATAGATAATTTAAAATAGGTTGTAAATGTCACTAATTCAAATTCATTTTTTATAACATTTCAGTTTAAAGTACGCTTTATACTTGTAAAGCAACACATTCTCTATCACTTGATAGGATAAAAAAATTGTGATGATTAAAAATATTTCCTAGTATTTACCACATGTTCTCAGAAAATTGCCACTAAATTTATAATTCTTTGAATCTGAATTTAATTAATTTCACGAAACCAAGATAAAAAAACTTTTAAAACAAATAATTTTATTAAATTATATTGCATTTTTTAATGAAATTATTTTTTTATACAGAGATGTTCAATTAATAATCCTATCATTTAAGGTTCGTCGTCATTCAGGTTAGAATGAAACTAATTAGAGCTAAAACTAATTTAATTATTTGGCTATGAAAGTAATTAAAGCTAAAACTAATTTGACTATTTGGTTATGAAACTAATTTTTGCTATTTCGTATATGAGCGTTTGATTTCTAAATATATTTATGATACATTCTAAAATTCACTCGTTTCTCGGTCTTGCTAATTGATAAATATTTGCGAAATTGTGTATTTAATTATAAATGATTATGAGTTGAGTCGTTGAACCTAACAATTTAATTGTCTCCTCGTGTCTTAAAATATGACGCTTAAACTGGTGAGTAAATAAGCTGTAGTATTACTTTAGGTGAAATTCCTCAATGTGACTTCTACTCCTTCTTTTTTCAAAGTCTATAAAACACTAGAAAGTGCAATGATAGTGAAGAACTAGGATTAGAGAATTTCAGTTGTCGAAATGCAGCACATTTTTTAAGTTCTTGAATTTGATTATCATTTTCTTTTAAAAGTACTTGAGGGATATTAGCGGACGGACTTCGGAAACTTGAAATTGATTCAGTTATATCATTTGAATCCGTAGACGGAATATCTCCACGTCTAGTGATAAATGGCGGTTGTCGTGTGAGGATTATTATGCGTATAATTGTAAATAGGTTAAGGCGGACCTTTAACAGCAAAAGTGCTGTACACTAGGTAGACCAGGGACGGATTGCGGAACCTTGAACTTTGGGCAGTTTGAAAGGATATCTTTAATGGCCAAGCATACTATTTCAAGTATAAGTTATCTAGGATATTCTTAAGATTCACTGCATCCCACCGGGGAGTAATACTAGTAAATACATGGATGAGAAGTTGCCGGATGAGTAAGCGCTGCTCTGGTGGGTTTCGTAATGGTGCGGGTTTAGTTACCCTATCCTGATAACGATACGTACCTACTTCGTGAGGGCTGGGCTGTGGCCAGTGATGGCTATTAGGGCTCTGACCTGTTGCAGTGATCGTTCTTCAATGGGGAACTTCAGCATTTTTTTTATTTTTTAAATCGATTTAAAATGCTTCGAAACGAACAATAGCATTAAAAAAAATCTAGACATTTTTTTTTAATTTGCGATCAAAGTTCGCCTCTCAGAAAACGCGGGAAAAAACATCCATTTTAGCGCGAAACGGGTCTGACGTCACAGTTGCCTGACAGGGGAGACACACGCTTCCTTCCCGTTCGCTTTCTATAGAGATTCTCTTTTTTCCTATATTTTCCAACTGTTGCATCAGATAAAATAATGCCGGCAAGATACAAGTATTGTATACAGGCATGGAGCTAGAGTTTGTCCAACGGGGGAGCCCGATTTGCCCGACAGGGAGCAGGACCTGCTGTATGGGGGACGAGTGTGATGAAATTGGTCAGAAATTTTCGCCAGATTATTATTTATGAACTACAATTCAATACCCCGTACAAATATTTTCCCCGACGGGATACAAAATTTTTCCCCGATGGGGGGCACAGCTT
>BGPR01014026.1:10531-40237 GCA_013235015.1 Araneus ventricosus | reverse complement strand
ATGACAAATATTATATTTTTCTCTAATATTTAGCTGTGTTAGAAGGAGAATAATATTTATTTATTTAAATAATATTCATTTAGTATAAAAATTTTCTTCAATAAAAAAGTTAGTTATTAAAGTGAAATTCTTAAAGTATTATTGTGCAAAGAAAAACTTGATTTACTCGATTATTATTTTCATGTTGCTGTGTTTAAACATTTGTTTTTTCATTTATCATATAGCTTTTTGGCTTCTTCATTTTCCTGCGTGCACTTGTTGGTACCGGAGAAGCTAGTTATTCAACAATAGCTCCTACTATTATTGCAGATCTGTTTTCTAAAGATAAGCGATCGAAAATGTTAGCAATTTTTTACTTTGCTATTCCTGTTGGAAGGTAAGATATATAGATTTATTTGTTTTATTATTCTTCTCTGAAATGACAAAATTTCTATTAGTGTATACAAAATATAAATATATTGTTGGAATATATATTTTTTTCTGAAATTGTATTTGAGACCATATCATTTTTTTTTGTGGCGTCTTATTTATCTCAATCCCATTTTTTTTGAAGCTATATATAATTCTTCTTTTTTTACTTTAATTAATTTGTTACATGTATTATCTTAATGTGTTATAAATGTTTCATTGTAGTGATAAATTCTAGTTAATTTTCCTCTCAGTTAATTTACTTTTGAATATTGGAGGAAATTCATTCAAACAAAGTTATCCTGCGTATAGATTTCCAATATTAAATTTTTCAAATAATTCTAAAGATTCATTGTATCAAATGTTTAAAGTATAAATGATGTGTTGCAGGGTTCCCACGGGCCTTAAAAAGGCCCTAGATATCAAAATCCTCTTAGGGGCCCCTAAAAAAGCCTTTTTTTCTATTCTGAGGCCTTAATTTTTCTCTCACTTGTGCTCCCAGATCGGAAATTTATGAAAGTGAAAACTGATTTATCTAAGGTGCAAAATCAAAAATTACGAGGCGAATTGTGACCTTCATAAAATTCACAGCGAATGCTGAATATACATAAAATAATGAATCAGTCTAGTTAAAGTTAGGGAGGTGGGAGCTTCCTCTCCGGGATGGATAAAGCACAGCTTGGTATCAATGGATCAATACCAACATCTCTGCAGAATCGCAGGAAAAACTTGGGGTATCAACAAGAACATCAGAAGGCTTTTGTATAAAACAGTTATAGAAAGAACACTATCCCATGGAGCAGCTGCCGGGGGACATAATGACATCCTGACTCCAGAAAAAGCTGGACTCCATTCAACATCCGTTTCTTCTTTATATTGCTGGTGCATATAGGACAACCCCAACCGCTGCTCTCCAAGTGGACACCGGTCTTCAACCGCTTCACCTACAAATCCAACAAGAAGCAACTTACGCTCAAGCAAGATCTTCATCCAACTTTTTCATCGTTATATTCAGCCCAACAGATTATGAGAGCAAAAGCAGTGGAATTCATATTCACCCCCATAATTTTCTTCTCCATAATCAAATTTCATTTGCAGAAAATCACAGAGACTCAGGAGCCAAGGCTATATATACTGATGTATCTAAAACGGATGAGGGCATTTTGCATTCTCGAAAACTATGGAATAATAGCCTCATGGCAAGGTAAAATTCATCACAGCAATTCGGTTTTCCGAGCTGAAATCCTTGCATTTAAAATGGCAATTGAAGCAGTTTCTTCCCTTCATAGACCAATCAAAATTTGGACAGACAGTTTGTCAAGTTTGATGGCCATACTTAATCCTAAATCCCACCATAGTATGGTCTAAGAGATTCAAACCCTTTTGCTTTCCCATAAACACATTCGCCTGAGATGGCTTAAAGCCAACATCGCTTATTTAGGCAATGAATGCGCCGACCAATTAGTCAAAGAAGCCATCACAAAAGGCGACCCTTTCTTTCTGCTTAAGCCACTTTCCTATCTGAAATCTGAGATTTGGTCATCTGCTTTAAGCATCTGGCAAGACAACTGGGATAACGGAGAAACTGGCCACAGTACACACGATATAGTACCTAGGGTCTCAAACAAGCCAGTAGGATGGAATAGAGAAAAGCTAATGTTTGTTATAGGACATGAGCCCTTCCCTTCATACCTTCATCGCTTCAATCTTCAAATACGACAACTGCTCGTGTGGAGAAAAAGGAGATCCAATTCACTATGCAACAAAATATCGGTTTACCCTCTCCTGGCATTTCCAAACTCCTACAGTGTCACTTAAATTACAGTGGTTGAAAAACATTCTCACGAATAACTTATCAAGAACCTGACTTCGAGTCCTAATGTGTTTCATATGTGTTGAGAACAATCTCATTGTAGAGGATAATCATTGAGGATGTATCCACCCAGACCGATACACACTTCTGGCTACTTATGACTCTTCTTCCTTTCTTTTTTCCCTGTATTTAATTTTATTATTTTTTATTTTGTTTTCTATGTTTTTCTGTCCAGTGTATGTATCTTTTTCATTATTATTTGTTTTTGTACCTGTTATTTGTTTTTGTCCTTTCTTAAAAAATAAAATTCACCTCCATCCATCCAAACCGGAAAGTAGCCAAATGGCTCTAAACACGGGGATGCTGGTGGTGTAATGTGATGCAATAAAAATGTTAATGGCTAAGCATTCTTTAAAAATGTTCGATAACGATGTAAGTTCTTTTACAATTTCAGACATGGCAATAAACTCTGCTTCCATTGTTGACAGAGCTAGACACTTTTGTTTAGTCATTTTCCAGGAGAAAGGGACCCCCTTAAAAGATTATGTATCCAATTTTCTCTTATAACTAGCAAGATAAAAAACATTCTAATTAAAGTGAAGTTAACTACAGACGAAAATGTTTCACTATTGTCTAACCCTTCCACTAGATGAAACCCTTGGGCCACTAAGAACGCTTTATACCTTAGTACAGTCGGACCTCTATTTAACGAACCTCTATTTTGAGAATTTCTCTGTTTTGCAAACTTTTCTTTGGAACCAAGAACTTTTTGCAAATTTCTTCGTAAAATAACCTCCAAATAGCAAAGTGCATTCTCTATTTAACGAATTTTTTCTTATGATCCAATATTTTTTTTCTCCCTATTTCTCAAAATATTTCTGAAAATTTCAAACTTATTCTTTCTTTTAACACATTTTATGGTGATCAATGACCTTGAATGGTTTTACCAGTCACCTAACTCACCGAGAGCAGTAAAATCGCTGTAATTCTTTGCATTTCATCCAGGAAGTGCAACCTTTATCCCCCCCCCCCACACACACACTGTCCACTTCACTAGAAAAATTTTCAATATCCCCATTTCTCCCTCAATGGAGCTGACCCGTGTCCTTGAACTAGTCTCCCGTTTTCTAGATTGTTGATCAGAGTCGAGCTGGTAATTTCGGTTCTTGCAGCTGGAAAATGTCAAAGCAGAAGTGCTTGAGCATCAAAGAAAAAAAAATTTTATTCTTCATGAGATGAATAAAGACATGAAGAAAAAGGACATTGCTTTAAAATCTGGTATTCCTCCAAACAACGTATCAACCATAATAAAAAATCATGATAAGATACAAAATTATGATGCATCGAATTCTGGTTCAAAACATTTAAAAACATGTGTCTATGAAGATGTGGATGAGGTAGTTTTGAAGTGGATACACACAATGCAAGATAAAAAGTATTTCGATCTCTGGGCCTTTCATAATTAAGAAAGCTCTTCAATTTGCGAAGGCATTGGGATACGACGAATTTCGAGGAAGAAAAGGACGGCTTGAAAAATTTAAGAGCAGACACGGAATTGTCACAAAAGTAATATCTGGTGAAAGTAAAGATGTTGATGATAATGATAGTGAAAATTGGACAAGGGAGACACTGAGTAAAATTTTAAAAGACTATAAGCCGGAAAACATCTTTAATGTGGATGAGGCCGCTTTATTTTTTTCAATGTTTGCCTCAAAAGACATTAACATTTAAATAGGAAAAAATGCTTTGGAGGAAAACAAAGCAAAGCTATATTAACTGTCATGTTAGGTGCAAATATGACTGGACATCAGAAATTGAAACCATTAGTTATCGGAAGAAGCAAAAATCTAAGATGTTTCAAAGGCGCAGAATCTTTGGAGGTTGATTATGACTTCAACAAAAAAATTCTTGGATGACGTCAGAAATTTGTGAAAAATTGATTCAAAACTTGGACAAGCATATGATTTCAGAGTGTCGCAAAATTGCTCTCGTTTTTGACAGTTGTCACGCCCATCCGAAGGAATCAACCAAAAACTGAAAAATGTTACAGTTTTTTACTTGCTACCGAACACTACATCAAAACTTAAGCCAATGGATCAAGGGGTGATAAAAAATTTCAAAATACACTATCGCAAGAGAATAGTGCAAAAAGTTATCACTGTGCTTGAGAACTATCAATCCATGCCAAAGATCAACTTACGGGAAGGCATATCAGAAATTTCCAAAGCATGGAGCTATGATATCACAGATCGTGCTATTCGCAACAGTTTTGCCAAAGCTGGATTCTTTGTCAACAATGAGAATTCGGCAAGTACGGAGGACGAAGATGATATTCCCTTAGAGGAATTTTAAAAAATGGGGATACATTTAAGGGAAAAAGAAGAAATTAACGATGATGTGCTGATTGATTATTTTCTTTCACTTGATTCTGAAGCTGAAACCTCGGAAACATTAACTGAATTGGATACTTTGGACAGTGTGAAAAATAAAAACAATACAGCAATGAATTGCGATGAAGATGGAAATGATCATGAAGCAGAAATCAACAAACCTTCGTATGATGAAATGCTAAAATCATTTCAAACAATCCAACGCGGATTACAGTTTGAAGAAAATATGCCTGGAGGGGTTTTTGGTGCATTGCAAAGATGCGAGACGTATTATGAGAGAAAACACTTTTTCAATCAAAAAACTCAGACAAAATTAACAGACTTTATCACTAATTAAATTTAAGGACGCATGTGGTAATGTATGCTTAAAATTACTTGTTATAATAAATGCGATAATGTCATTAAAATTAATTAATTTTAATATAAATATTTTTTAAAATTGAAAATACAGTGTATTCCCGGACAATGTTTTGTTTAATAATAAAAAATCCTCTAAAAATATTGTCACCAACTTTCCTCAACAAATGCAAATCTTCTTTGAATCCTTTCTTTACGAAAGGAAACCAGTTTCTTTGGAGGCATGATTTTAATTCAATTTTTCAAAACATATCCAGGTGTTTGAAATTATCTGTAAATTATTTTTTGTACACCCACTCTAAGGATGTGCTTGCTACTCTATAAACTAAATATAAATACTCTTCTAAAATAAAAATTAAATATAAATACTCTCTATTAATACTATAAATAAATTCAAACTCAAATATGAAATAGCTTTTTTCTGCTCTTTTTAAACAACATAGCCATATCAACGTTAATATTAAAAAAAAATTTGAAATTTAAACAAAACATCGCATATAACTAAACTAACTTCATTGGATATTTGAGTGCATATTAAAAGCTATGAAATAAAAACAGAAGTTAAGTGCATGCTATGAAATAATAGCAGAAGTAAGAAGTCTACCTTAACCAAAAGAAGCAATATTTTCTTAGATTTAACAATGGTGAATAAAGGATTTGATGAAACAATAAATTAGTTTGAATCTTTATATAAATAAAACACTTATGTGGATGCAAAATCGGGCTGAATTTCATAATCGTCGTTTGGCAACAGCTCGCAAGTTTTGATTGTTTACTTTCGGATTGGTGATTTTAGTTTGATTTGACCGGAGACAACGAAATTTTTGCAAAATGAGTTTAAGTCGGGCAGTTTCGATTATAAATCGAAAACGAGAAAATAGGTCTAATGAAACTGTTGAGGAATCATTCCTAAGACGATCCCATCGGAATGAACAAAATAGAGTTAAGCGTTTTTGTGTACGCAGCGAAGTTTCCAGGCTACAGGAACATAGTTGTGGGTCTATGACAGGACTCCGTTCTTTTTGCCTGGCACGTGTCTGGGAAAAAGAAGTAAATTCGAGTGGAAAATACACTAAATGTTGTCATGATGAAAAATTCTTTTGCTGGAAATATTGAAGGATTTGCTGACCAGTGATTCACTCGAATCAAAAAACGGTAAAACCAAAGTGTACGGTACATCTCTCGCCAAGCTGGCCCCAAATTGTGAATAATTCGCCAAACGTCCTCCATGTTACCATCCACCATTGGGTTACCACATTTACCGATTTTTCGCCGAAAAAAAAACTAAGTTTGTCTATGAAGCTGTTGATATCATTAGTGATGTTCCTAATGATAGACTGATATTTCCTGTGGAATTTCTCAACTCCTTAACACCAACAGGAATAAATTGAATTTAAAGCCAGGATGCATAATAATGTTATTGCGAAATTTAGCTCCAACAAAAGGTTTGTACAATGGAACTCGCTTAATTGTAACCAAATTACAACACAACATTATAGAGGCAAAACACATTGGTTCTGAAAATGGAGAGACGTATTTTATACCACGAATACCCCTCATTCCTTCTGACAGCAATATGCCATTCAAATTCAAAAGAAAACAGTTTCCAGTTCGTTTGGCCTATAGTATGACAATTACTAAAGCACAAAGACAAACATTTGAAAAAATTTTTTTTGATTCTGAACAATCCTGTTTTCAGTCATGGACAATTATATGTGGGCTTCTCACGTGTTAAATCTTTGGACTCAGTGACTGTTGTCGCTCCAAGTAGGAAAATTGTAAATTATGTGTACCAGGAAGTTTTAAATGACTGATTGATGTTAGTAATTTTGATTTTTAAACATGTTATAATTATATAATTTAGCTTAGAAATTAGTTATTTATTGTAACATTAATATAACCCTTTTGATAAGTTTATATTTTATATATAGTTTATATTTTGTATGTAGTTTAGATTTTGACCTGCAACATTATTAATTTTTTTTTTAAATGCATATAAATTGTTTAAGAGAATTCTGAGACATCAGATGCGTTGATTATTTAAAATGTATTTTTTCATTCTTCTTACATTTATGATTTTCTTAGTTGGATTCAGTTGCTTATAGAATTTGCTTTCATTAAAGAAATAAACGGCCCTTTTTAGGGCCAAAAAATTTTATTCTGTCTTGATTAAGGTGAAAGCATCAAAAGGAAATCAGCTTAGACATCACACCTCAATCTGTTTGTTAATAATATTAAATCTAATTTGTTTTTAGAATTAATTTTTATATTAATTATATTTGTTTTAATTTGGCAACTCTTATTAGTTTTTTTATGTATTATCATAATTTTCTTTGTAAGTTTTATTTGAAGAAAAATATCTTTTTCGAAACTAACAAATTTTATTCTGTGCTGATTTAAGTTAAAACATCAGAAGCAAATAAATCTGATTCATATATAATAATAATAATATATAAAGTATATATATATATATATATACAGTAACTGTGCTAGGACACACAGTGTCTTCATTGTAGAGAGTGAAGCGAGCAGGGTTTGCGTAGCAAACCCGGGAGAATTGCAACACAATCCTCCTGGGGGTTGGCGAGCTTTAGCGAGTAGGGTGCAAAGCCCCCTAGTTTTATTTTATAACAATAAAAGCATTCTTGGGATTTGAGTTTAAAATGAATATTGAAACATTAATTACAGTTAGCAGGGATGAGATTCTTCCGCTTTTTCGCGAATTTCCGCTTTTTTTGTTATTTTGGAGAAATTCCGTTTTTTAAAAAAAAAAATCTTTTTTTTTTCTCTCAAAATTCCGTTTTTTTTTTTTTTCCCCTTCCTGATTTCCGATTTTTTTCCCCCCTCCAAAAAATTGGCTTTTTCTTCCGAAAATTCCGCTTTTACACAAAGAAAAGGAACCTTCCTATCTTACATTTCCAAAAGAAAATTCTGGGAAAATATGCTTGACCATGCGGCTTAACTCCACTGGCTAGGAAACTAGCTGATTCATCTTGTACTGACAAATCAACATTATATCAGCAAGCTCTACGAAGATGAACATTCCAACATTCAGTGCCATTCAAAGTATTAAGTACCACCTTTTTGCAGAAAACAAAACCTCTGTGGAATATTTTGCAAAAAAAAAAAATTTTTTTTGCATGAACATTTTGAAAAAAAAAATTAGTTGAAAACTTAAGGTCATCTTGTATGGCGTACCAAGATGAAGAAATAAAAAAAAAAAAAAAAATAAATAAATAAACTAAATTAAAAAAAAAAAAAAAACTCCTGTCAAAAGAGGCCCATTCAACTGGTTCAGTAACCGTAATGGTGTCAGGCACGGGGGCACAGGGCGGCGGCCTGTCAAAAGAGGCAGCTAAAAAGCTGTGTGCAAATGCAGCAAAAAAAGCAGAGAATGAGACATAAAAAAAAACTCTTCTCAAAATAAAAAATAAAATCGATTTACCTAGGCATTCTATAGATAATGTAGTCCCGACAACTATGCCAGTAATTAAACAAAGAGATACTAATGAAGACTGTGCAAAAACTTGAGCCTCCACTGAAAATAAACTTGCAGAGGATGCAAACACATCCTTTAGTGAAGAAAAATCTGTCAAAGATAGGAGCCTTCCAAATCTGTTACCAACAAAAGCCACACAAATAAAAAAAACGAAAGAAAACCACTTATTTAACAATTAAGGAAATGTTTCAAATAACTATAATGCGAAATGAATCTGTCATTGATACTGTACAACTTCTCAGCCCCTCTCACTTTATAAGGTGCAAAATCATTGTGCTGTTACTTTTGCAAAAAAGTATGAAAATAAAAGAAATAAAACAGAATTCAGTATATGATCATTATTATAACTTATAAAGAGCTAATGCGCTTTACACAATTGCATGAAGCAAAAGAAATTATTTGTCCTTATTTTTATTTATTTTTTGAGCTAACTTTTATCAAAAGGCTATTAAATATAATTCTTCTCAGACTTCAGTTCAGTGAATGTTGCATCTCAGTGATGTACATATGGTAAATATGTTTTAATGTCTAATTTTGTATTTGAAGATGCCCCTGATGATGTGTTAAACTTGTTTGTTAACTTTTAATGTGAATGATTTAATAATAGTTTAATATTATTTTTCTTATTTATACATACTGAATTATAAATAATTAAGTTATTAATTATTATAGTGTAATATTTTCATCATGTTGCATGTTTTGACGTTTTATTTGTTTCGCGTATAAATTATGGTACAGATTTTTTGCTCGCGTATGATTTCAGTCTTTTTGCTTTTTTGACAATCTCATCCCTGAGTTAGAGAAAAAAATGTAGAACAATTAAATTTCTATCATTAAAAAGATAATTTTTTGCTCTTTAAGGTGATGTAAAAATAATTTTCGCACCATAAGTATTTCAGAATTTATTGGTGAAAAACTTCTAAAAATAGCTTAATTTTCATTATTTAATTAAATAAATAAAAATCTAATTCGAATTTTAACATAATTTTTACAGCATCAGCTCTCTCTCTTGTGTTAATTCATCAATGTGCCAAATTTGGTCGTTGAAAGTCGAACGGTGTGGACGTGCATAAAGAACTAAAAAACGAACACACATACTTTTCTCTTTTATATATATAGATACCCATCTGCATCCAATCACTGTTCTGTTTAGTGGATGTGGTATAATTTCCCAGACATCTCTGTCCTTCAGGATAGCAATTTCTGTTTCCATAGCATTTATCCGCTTGTCTTTCAATGAGCTGGTGATGACTTCTCTGTACGATTTAGGTATTTCTGTTACCATAGCAGAATGCTCTTCTTCATTGGACTCCTCTGACAAATCTTCATCAGTTAAATCTTCTAATTCCCTTTCTGTAGAAAAATCAAATTCCTTTGGATCAAAATTTATGTTTTTTTTTTTTATCATATTAATTTTTCACTGCTTTCAGACTTCTAAGTCGAACTACAGGTGTAGGATAATAGTATACATTGACTCGGCCAGCAGTATTTTCCTTTTTCTCTTTTCTTTGTGACTCTCTTCCATTCTATTCTTGATGTTGATTCTTGAACAGGTGGTTCTTTTTCTTCAATAGTAAGATGTTCTTCCACTTGTTCTGGCATAAATGTTACAGTGTAAGTAGAATCATTATTATTAGGAAAACTATCCATTCCTATTTTGCTTTCGTTAAAGAACACATGCTTTGTTTCTTCAACTTTATCTTCATCAGGATACCAAATCCAACAGTTTTCAAAGGATAACCAATAAATACTCCTGGTCTGGATCTATTTTGAAGTTTGTTTCGATGAGCTTTTGGAACATAAGCAAAAGCCAAACATCCATATCATTTTATGTGTCTTACTGGTAGTTTCCTTCCACACCATAGTTCTAAAGGAGTTTTATTAGTTTTTCTGTGAATGAACCTGTTCTTCAGATATGTAAATGCTAACAAAGCTTCCACCCATATGTTAGCAGGCAACTTTCCTTCATTTAGCAAAGATCTTACACCTTCTAGGGCAGTTCTATTGTAGCGTTCTGCAACTCCATTCATTTCTGAAGAGTAAATATTGGTTCTGTCCACCTTTATTACCAGATTATTTCAAATTTTCTGCAAATTCTTTAGAAATGAACTCCATGCCATTGTCAGTACGTATTCTTTTGATTTTTCTGTTCAATTGTCTTTCGGCCATAGCTTGGAAGAAATACTTAAACACATTTTTCTTATTATACATTATATAAACATGAACTTTTCTAGTGTATTCATCAATGATTGACAAAAGTATGAAACACCACTTTTTGATTTGATAGGTGATGGCCCCCAAACATCCATGTGGATTAACTCCAGTGGTTGGGATGTCGTTCTTTCTGGTAGTTCTTTCGAAGGTTTCTTTTTTAACTTCAATACTTTATAAATATCTAAACATTCCAGAGATCCTTTAAGATTTTCAAGTCCTATGACACTTTTATGTTTACTCATTTTAATTAAATCCTGGGCATTTTGATGTCCAAATCTGGAATGCCAAAGTTCAATGTTTCCTGTTTTACTTGTATTGTGGCTTTCTGGCACTTTATCAATTTATTCTAAATTTGAGGATGAACGTTTTAGAACCTTAGCTTGTAGCACATAAAAATTGTTCTTGAGATATGCTATGAACATTTCATCCCCACTTGGGTAATTTACCTTTATCTTCTTATTTCTTATGACGGCCGTCAAACCGGCTTTATCGTTAAGTCTACCAGATATCAAGTTCCTTCGCTTGTGTGGAGCACGTAGGACATTCAACAGAGTCTGCTCACTGTTTTTCTTAAAATTTCTAACACTACATTTCCAATCCCGCTGATAACTGTGTTTCCTTCTCCTAATGCGGCACTCTTATTTTTCAAATCTTTATAATCTTGAAATAATTCCTTCTTGTTATAGAAGTGATCAGTTGCTACAGTGTCAATAGTCCATTCAGTTTCATCGGAATCAGCATATAATGTAGAGGCATAAATTGCTGACATTTTAGATGAATAGGCTAATGGAGTTTTATCTTTCAATGAATGGTTCTTTGTTGACTTCAATCTACATTCACTGGCTAGATGTCCAAACTTTTTAGAATACAAGCAAACATTAGTTTTCTTTAAAGTTCCAATGTTTTTCTTTTCCTCAGTTACTTCATTCGAGTTATCAATTTCTTTTGCTTACTTGGATAAAATTCTTCTTCTTCATCCAAAAGAATTTTCTTAACTTTATCTGGTAAAAATTCATCACCATTCAGTTGGTATATTTGTTGTACAATATTCTCAAACTCTGGTGATAAATTTTCAATCACTTGATAAGCAACTTCATCTTCTGGAATACTTTTCACAGCATTTTTAAGTGCTTTAGCAGCTTGTTGACTATGAGCTAAATAAATACCAATTGACTCGGTTGCTTCTTAATACTGTAAAACTCACTTCTTAACTGTGGTATTCTTGCTCTTGACTTTAGTTCATATATTTCTTCTAGCAAAGTCCATGCTTCTTTTGCAGTTTCACTTCAGCAACTAAGTCTTTTTGACTTTCTTCTAAGTTTAAATATATTGTAGCCAGAGCCTTGCACTTTTGGTTTTCAAATTCAATCTTCTCCCTGCTTGTAGCACTTTCAGCTAAGACAGGTTCACTCTTGCCAATAAATTTGAACAAGCCTCTTTCCATCAACAGCATTTTAATATCTAGCTTCCATTGGCGATAATTGTCATCATTAAGCTTCTTGAATGAGGAACTTGCACGTTTTTTGTTTATATTTTTATAATATAGAAAATGAAAAAATATGATGGAAAGTATTTTTCTTTTTTACTTTTATAGCCCGAAAAGGTAAAATAAAAAAATTTCAAGTGCACACTATTTACTTTATCTCAAAAATGATAGCTTTCCTACGCCACTGCTTGTGACATCACACCGCCCCATGACGATTTGTTTACTTTGATAGCGACGTTAAAATAGGAAGTGGCATATGTTTCTTGTTGATCTAAAAAGGATTTGTATAAAACCGAATAAAATTTCAAAATGTCTACGATTGGAAAACTGTCTTTTAAGTTTTGTTTAGTACCTTGCTGTACAAATACAACTATTACAGCTCCAGACAAGCTTTTTCTTTGCGTACCTAATGATAGAAGTAAGAGAGATGCATGGACAAACGCTATGAAACGGGATAGTAAAAGAAATCCTGCTTTATCTACAAAAACTACTCATTGGTGTTGTGAAGACCATTTATTTCTGTTAAATAATAAAATATTAAATTTTAAGGATAAGATTTAATTTTGCATTTTACTTCAATCATAATAGTGCTCGAGAAGATAATTAGGAACCTGTGTTCATAATGCTATAATTTGCTTTATCAGGGATCTCACAACAATTTGCCCCAAAAATAGTTGAAATAATGACCATTTTTAAAAAAGTAGTGGCTTTTTAATGACCAATAAAGTGACATGATTTGTATAATGAAGTGTAATGTTTTCTAAATTTATTTACAACCTTTATACTATGTAGGGGAGGAGTCGTAATGAATGGGACACTTTTTTCAATGATTTTTGTAATTTTTTCTTTTCATCAGATTTTATTCAAATTTGCAGGATATTTTCTTCATATATTCATGTATACTAAACAAAAATTAAAATTAGAATAAATATCACCCATAATGAGTAATAATAAGAAGTTTGGAAAAGTAACTAGTAGTTGTCCCCACACATGGGGTTGAATGGGACACTATATTAAAGTAATGAAAATAACTAGAAACTTACTTTTTTTAAATAGTAGAATGAATATTGATACTAATTGAATAATTGATGATAGAATAGGTAAAATAGAAAACAATATTTATTCTAATAGAAAAAAAATACAGACAAAAATAAAATATCATTCTACACTAGACATAGAATAATTGTGATTTTATAGATAAAATGAAAACAATATTTGTGCTAATAAGTTTATTGAAAAAAATATAGGCAAAAACTATTCTTCACAAAACATATTGCACGAAACATCAAAGGTAAAACTAATAACTCAGGGATTTTTTCTGAGATTATAATATATTTTAGATTCAGGGGGACTTTCTCTATCTTAAATTCATCAATATCATCAGTAACATGCCAATTATAGCTGTAAAATTATATTAAAATATCATTCAACAGAAAGCATATTGCATGGAATATCCAAGGCAAAATTAATAACTCTGTCATTTTCAAAAATATTTTAGGTTCGGGAGGACATTTTCCACCTGGCATTCATCAATATCATCAGTAACAGGCCATTTATAGCTGTTATCAGCTATTTTGCGAGCAAATTTTACTTGTACTTCCTCGGATGTTGAAATATAATTAATTTGAATATCATCTAGGCTGCTGCTTTAATTATATGCTGGCTAATTATTGCTAATATAAACAATCATATATCAATTCTATTCTGTTTTAAATAATTAAACAGTACTAAAACCCAATTCAAATAATTTGAGTACATAGGCCATTATGACATTGCTTTATAATGCAATAAACATAACTAAAATGTAGTCGAACAACAAATAATAGCCAAATTTGTCTAAACTTTGACTAGCAAGTCACTCAAACTTTCACAGAGATTGCATATTTTCTTTTTTTAAGGTAAAAATATTAATTATTATTGGTTACTAAATGAGAAAAATACTTAATGCTTGTATAACATTGAAAAAACATGTGTCCCATTCAACCCCACAGTGCCTTTTTAACAAAATTGTATTTTTTTTTTGTTACGATAGAGTTAGAAGTGAATCTAAATGAATCTTAAAACTAGTAAGTAAATAAACAAATCAAAGTATACAAATCAGAAAACTAAGACTTATAATTAGTTTTGTATTAATTGTCATTATAATGAAAGAGTGAAAACTTACTTTTCATGCAGAATTTTGCATTCTGTGCTTTCACAACAAAATGGCTTCACTGATAACAACAAAATTTTTGTCAGCTTCATTTATTGGCACCAAAAAGAAACAATTTTTCAAAGTTGATTTTTAGAAACTAGTAGTGTCCCATTCATCCCCATGTCCCATTCGTTACCACTCTCCCCTAAACACTTGGCATTTACATTGCGATATACAATTAATAATAATTAAGAGTGTTCCTAACCAATAAAAAAGGCTAGTTAAGAAAAGGAAAATTTTCTCCCATTTCTCCCCCAAATAACCTGTAAAATGTCTGTTTGCTGTTAAATGTCTTTTTGTTTTGTTTTTATGTTTGCTGTATTGTTTTTGTATCTGTTTATATTGTATTGTAACCATTTTTCTATAATCTTTTTTTTTTTAACAATTGAGATTTAAATCCTCATATTTCAGCTCCTATAAAATGAGGATTATTTCCCAAAAAAGAAAACATTGATAATGAATCGATTTTAGGTAAATTATCTGATTGCCCTTTCAGAAATCCAGGCATTAGAGCCATTGTAAACAAAAGAAATAAAAGAAAAGCAAGTTAAAATCAAGAGAGAGTTAATATATATTAACAAAATAAACGGAATAAACAACAAAAACAAACAGCAACACAAAAATAGCAGGAAAAAAATGAAAAATGATTGTTTAAAAATTAAAAGAGCAAGCAATATGAAATTTTCACGCGCTAGACAAATGTCAAGATTGCAGCATAGAGCGTAATGACATCAAACCAATCACGTAGCATTTTAGGTCACATGCTTTTGCCGCACTTTTCGGTAATTTTAAACTTAAAATTTTAATTAATTAAGTCCATTTTATAGGTTTTAATTATCGTTTTCAAACATTTTGATGATCAATCTGTTGATAAAGCACAGAAATTAGCATTTTCCTCACGGGTGCAAGTTCCTCATTGAAAAACATTCATAGCTTCCATGTTTGAAGCTTTTAATTCACTAAGTCCAAACATAAACAAGCAGTATAATCAAATTACTTAAATGTCTTCTTGGACCTGGGCCCCTTGTTGCGTTTATGTTTGTGGAAACCCAAATATGAAATAAACAAGCTGAATTACTAATATAATAGCCCAGATCTCTCGGTAACACTTTGACGTCACCAACAATAAAACTCGAGCCATAGCACTGAGAGACGTTAAACAGTATTATGTCAGTTAGAGAACCTAAATTTCAGTAATTTTAAATTTAAAAGAGTAATTGTCGTTCAAATTTAATAGCTCGAAAATAGTGAAATAATATTTTCTATCGATTGATATTAAATTTATCTCGCTATGATCAATAGTTCCCGAGAAATTTTAAATTATATTAATCATATATTTCAAATTAATTTCCGTTTTTCAATAGAAAGTAGTAAATTATGTCAGTGGTATGTCATGCGCGTGATATAGTTTGGACGCCACAATGCATGTCATTATTAATTGCAATTGTGATGATATACACTCTGTCCCAAAAGTTTATAGAATGTAGTAAAACATATGTTTTAGCAAAACGGAAAGGCATACAAACACCAATTACAAATATGTTTATTCAAACCATATGTGACTTGCATTCAACGAAATATTTAGAAAAAATAACAATTATTATTTCAATTATATAGCAAAATGGAAATATTAGGTGTCCCAAAAGTTTATAGAATATATGACATTTCAACAAAAGGTGCCCAATACAATGTTCTTAATAGTTTAAAGTCTTTCCATTTCTCAGTATGGCTTTGTATACACGTTTTTCCATCGACATAATTAAGGTTTGTAATACCTCTGGTTCCAAGTTGTACCAAACACTTTCAATGGCTGTCTTCAAGGCATTCACTGAATAAAATTGCCCTCCATTCTCATATACACTATATGCCCAAAAGTATCCGGACACTTGCAGATTTTCACATTTTTTAGACTTTCTCCGAAATGGTTTAGGTGACTGCCTTTAAACTTCGGACATGTAAAGAATAGACAATAAATCACATTTTACATTGAAGATTCGGTCCTGAGGGCAATTAGGAGACCATCTACAAACTGATGAAGACAAAAATATTTTTGGCCCATCCCGCTTCACAGAATACTGATAACAACATGAAACTTTCAGAAATGGTAATGTTTAATGTGTATAATATTTACAGGAATTTTCGTAAACGCAGCATAAATATTTGGGAAGATATAAAGGTTTTCTTAAAAAATCTCAAATTTTCCCACCTGTTTTTTGCTTATAACATGCAGAGTTTTCTGTTATATTATATGAAACTTACAGAGAAGATGACAATATGTTAGAGAAGCATTTGTGTAAAACTTTGGAAAAGAATTATTGAATATTACAGGAATTATGAGCATTTTTAGTAAATAATGTTTTACTGCGCATGCGCGAAACATAGTGTAATTTTTCTTTCAGAACTTTAAAGCCAGATATATAGGGCAACTTATATAAAAAAAATCTGTTCAATATCATTAGTATTCAGAAAGATATCGGCATTACAATGAGCAGAATTTTAGCTCCTGTCGAAGAGAAGCTAAAAGATGAGGGGTTGTACACAAATTGATATTTCTTAAACTTATATCTTTAACTAGTTATATTGAATTGTATGGCGGTTAGAATTTGCTGCATACCCACGAATACTTATCAATTATGTGCATAACTTAAATTCCAGCTAATTAGGCACTATAAATAACAAAAATTTTATTACTTTAATTATATTATTTACATGATTATTAACAAGCTACATATTACAATTTTACGGCCAAACGATATTTTTAAATATATTTATTTTATGGCGAAACGATTTTTTTTATCTAATTAATTTCTTTTCTTAAAATATTTTAATAATTCTACAAACTTACATTTTTTTATTTGTTAAGAATATTAGAAGTGTTGATGGGTATTCAGCAAATTCTAAACACTATACAATTTAATGTAACTGTTTAAAGATATAAGTTTAAAAAATATCAATTTGTGTACAACCCCTCATCTTTTAGCTTCTCTTCGACAAGAGCTGAAATTCTGCTCGTTGTAGTGCTGATATCTTTCTGAATACTAATGATATTGAACTGAATTTTCTATATAAGTTTCCCTATATATCTGGCTTTAAAGTTGCGAAAAGAAAAATTACGCTATGTTTCGCACATGCGCAGTAAAAAATTATTTACTAAACATGCTCATATTTCCTGTAATATTCAAACATTCTTTTCCAAATTTTAAAAAAATGCTTCTCTAACATATTGTCATTTTTTCTGTAAGTTTCGTATAATATAAGAGAAAACTCTGCATGTTATAAGCAAAAAACAGGTGGGAAAATTTGAGATTTTTTAAGGAAACCTTTATATCTTCCCAAATATTTGTGTTGAGTTTACAAAAATTCCTGTAAATTTTATACACATTAAACATTACCATTTCTGAAAGTTTCATCTTGTTATCAGTATTCTGTGAAGCGGGGTGGGCCAAAAATGTTTTTGTCTTCTTCAGTTTGTAGATGGTCCCCTAATTGCCCTCAGGACCGAATCTTCAATGTAAAATGTGATTTATTGTCTATTCTTTACATGTCCGAAGTTTAAAGGCAGTCGGTTAAACCATTCCGGAGAAATTCTAAAAAATGTGAAAATCTGCAAGTGTCCGGATACTTTTGGGCATATAGTGTACCTTCCGAGACATAATGCCCCACACATTTTCAATTGGGTTTAGATCAGGGCTCATCGGTGGCCACTCAAGAACAATAACATTTTTCGAGTTTAAATAATTTTTTGTAGCATTGGAGGTATGGATGGGAGCATCATCTTGCTGATATTACCAGTTTTGTTCCCCTATGTTTTCTGCAAATGGCATAATTGATTTTCTAGTGTTTCTATGTATTTAGGAGAATTCTGTCGGCCATCTAAAAAGGCCAAACCCACTTGACTGTTGAAATTGAAAGCCGCCCACACCATCACCGATCCACCACCACTTTGTCTACTGAAAAAGCTCCTGGGCTCTTTTCGTAAATCATGCCAATACTTTATATTCCCGTCAGGTCCATCGAGGTTACATTGCTCTTCATCACTGAAAAGGACAGCCATCCATTTATCGCCATATGACATATGATTACGAGCCCATTGTAATCTCTTACTAATGTGAAGCTTTGAGAGTGGTAATCGGCGAGCCATTTTTGCGTGGATCATATAACCAGATTCTATAATTCATCTATGAACAGTGTTCGTGGAGATTTGCAACAGGGAAGCCCCAGTAATTTCGCGAACCGACATTTTCTGACTTGAAAACTGTTAGGAAAAAGATAAATTAAACATAATATATTGTATTTACCTTTTTCTCGGTTTTTCCTGACCTCAAGTTTTCAAATGTACGCGATAAACGCCTACATAAACAAAAGTGTAATTCGCTTCTGTTCATTCCCGAGAAATTGTTTTAATTAATCATTAAACACATTTCTCTTAATCTATAAACATATCAGTATTATAAATAATAAATTAAAGTTCATAATCTCATGCTGTATTAGTATTGTGCAAGATTAAATTATTTTTAGATGCGATCATCTAATTAGCATGAGATTCGGATATTTATGGTTCCGAGTCGTAACTGCTACTTGTATGCAAATGAATATGCAAATCTGTTTCACGTGATCATGATCGCCAGAAGATTGTATAAAAGCCGTTGCAAGCATTTGTAATTGGATCCTCTCTTTGCTTTCGCTCACTGGCTGATTCACGCTACTGTTGCTCAAATGAGCATGTATTTCAGTTTATTCCACAATTTAAAAATTGGCATTAAATACACGTGGTATAACTGCTGTTTTTTCAATTTAATAGACATAACATATCTATACAGTAACTTACATCGAAATATATCATATACAACAAAAAATATAGGCAAAATACAAGATTCTATAAACTTTTGGGACAGAGTGTAATTTGATAATATTTTTTGGCAACCTTTGACAAGCAGAGAAGTGCTTTGTTTTGAAATTAGATTTTCTACCTATCTAGATTATATCTGCTAGATTTTCTAGACTTTTTTTTAGAACAAGAGGTCTTTTGAATAAAGAAATATGTAAATAAAAAATATATACTTCCTGTCATAAAACGTGTTTGTATTATTTGTTTTCAATCAATGGTAAACATTTCTCTGGCTTATATATCTATTTAAACACATCAAATTCGATGGGAAATCTCTTGAATGAAGAGGCAATTTGCACCCATCATACCATGACAAGTGATTTTCTAGTTTAAAAATAAAACTCGAGCTTTTATTAAGCATAATTAAAAACTATTAGATTCAATTTCAAAAATGCACAACATGTCTTACTAGACATCTACTAAGAGATTCATGAACAATCTGAAAAAATTAGACAGAAACATTTCAAACATAAGTAAAACTCCCCCTAACTACTGAGCATGCCCAAGCTTAGACACACCCAATAGTTTCTGAGCATGCTTGCGAGTGTGAGCACCCACTGTTAACTGAGCATGTCAGTCAATGCATCTCAATGGCTGCTGTTTGTTTACAGCAGACATTAAGATGTAAATAAAGGTGGACAGTTTTCAAATGTGTAGTTTACTTTCTATCAAAACCGGACTGTGAGGAGTTTTCAAAATTTGCGAGATTCACGTTGGAACTTTTTTTTTTTTTTAGGGGAGAACGTTCGAATTGTTAAGAAGGAATCTTTTTCAATCCAGCCTCAAAACTTCTTTTTGATAACTAATTTTTTGTAGAAAATGCATTGATAAGGTCCTTCTTCAACAATGTTTGTTCATTTTCGTTTTTCGGTTATTTATTAGAACATTATTTGAGCTAGAAAATAATCGTCTGCGACGCAAATAGTGTCGTCTGCTGGTGACAGTGTTTTTCTCTTCTTCTTGTTTTTCTTTTTTTCTCTTGTTTCCTTTTCAAAACAGGTAAGCTAATCTGTTTTCCTTTTTAATTCCTCTGAACTGCCTGATTTTCAAAGTTCATGTTTTTCCGCCTTATGAATTATTTGGCATACTTATGAATCCTGAATTCCTGCTGTCGTGTTACTCAAGATGAGTACTGCTCATACTCTCCAGAACATTGAAATGGAGGACTGGGCTTCCCACTCTAAGAATTTATTTCGCTCAAAGTTAGCCCTTCATGATCAAATCATTTGTGCAGCCCAAAATGGTGCACACAAATTTAACATTTTCTTTCAAGCTGCTTCGGGCAACCTTCCACAATTATATCCTAAACGACTAAAGGATAATCTCACTGTAAAATTGAGAAATGTTAAACTTATTGACCATATTCAGTTTACGAGGCAGAATCGGCTATTAATTTCTACTGAGCACCTCGAAAGGGCGATAGAAATTTCGAACATAAAGGCCATTATGGGCATCCCAACCGTCTGTTCAGTGATATCTGAGCAAATTACTAGTCGTTTTTTATTACGTAACGTTCCTCTTGAAACCTCGTTACAAGAACTTACAGACGAACTTGAAGCTGAAAATACTATTAAAATACATGAAGCTCGGCGTTTCTTATCTGATAAATCAAGAAATATCGCTACTGAAAATGTTTTGGTGACAACTTACGGCACTAATCTACCACAGCACATTAAATTGTGGCTCTCACGACAGGAAATATCCTTATTCATAGATAAACCTCAACAATGTCGCAAGTGTTTCTCTTTTTCTCATCCTACATCAAAATGTAAAAATGAATCCATATGCGAAATTTGTGGAGAACAACATAATATCCAATCCTGCACTTCTCCCACAATGAACTGTATTTTATGCAAAGGTCCCCATAAAGCTACCGACCTCAAGTGTCCTAAAAGAGAAGAAGAAAGGGAATTCTTAAAATTTAAATGTTTAAACCGTCTGTCCTTTATCGATGCTCGACGAAAATTTCAGATTGATAAAAAATCCTATTCATCTGTTGTTTTAACATCTCAAAATGATCTTGCCCAAGATAAAACTCACTATGTGACCAAAGAAGAATTGACGCAAATTCTGAATCAACAAATGCTTGAACAAAAGAGTATGTTCATGGAAATGATAAATTCACAAGCATTATTATTCCAACAAACTATGGACAAATACAACGAACATATCATGAAAAATATCTCGTGCATCACTCTAGCACTTAAAAATATCACTGAAGAAACTTTGAAACAAAATGGAAATGAAGTCAAAAGACCTCCAAAATCCAAAAAAAACCAAGTATGAAGTTCCAAATCTTGGAACCGATAAACAATTCGAACTTAGTTCTTCTACTGTTACAATTCCTCCAGTGTTTTCAGTTGAACATTCTACTAGCCCTTGCTCCTCAAAGACTGTCTCCTCTATGGAGCATCAAATGCAGACTTAATCCCTGGTTTTTTCCTTTCCGTGTTCAGCATCTTGTTTTTGCTGTTGTTTGTTGTTGTTGTTTTTTTTTGTCAAGTTCAACAATATTAGTTTTTCAATTTTTCAATGGAATGCTAGAAGCATTCGGAATAAAAGACAATGGTGCCGGACACTTTTCCCAAAATTTGATTTTTTTGCCCTCCAAGAAACTTTCCTCAAACCCTCCGATAATTTTTACATCCCCAACAAAGTTATTTACCGTCAGGACAGATCTTCAAATAGCGGCAGAGGTGGCCTCTTAATTGGTGTCAACTCAAAATTCTCCAGCAAATGCATACAACTGCAGATGCCGAATTCAAATATTGAAGTTCAAGCTGTATATATTAAAATTCAACAACTTTCTTTTACGATTATTAATATTTACTTGCCTACTGGTTGTTTTACAACAGACTGGTTAAATTGTTTGATAAATCAAATTTCTTCTCCGTATATCATTGTTGGAGATTTTAACATAAAACATCTGGTGCTTGGTGCATCTCACACCAGTCAAAGTTCTGAAGTTTTTCTCAACTGGATTCTTGAAAATAATCTAAATTTAATTAATGCATGTATTCCCACGCATTTGACTTCTTCTTCATCCTCCTTATTAGACTTAAGTATAGTAAGCTCTGATATTTACCCTTATATTACTTTTTCAGTTCTTTTGGATCCATATGGCAGCGATCATTTACCAATTCAAATTTTCTTTAATACCAAAAAATCCTCTTTCATTGTAAAGAAAAAAAACTAATTGGGTCGAAATTCAAAATCATTTACATAGCATAAAATCTCTGAACATGAATTTCAAAGCTATAACGATTTTGAATCTTTCTGTAAATACCATTTTCTCTTTTCCTCAAGTTATAAGGACAAGCAAATGCTCCTTGAGGTGGAACTCCCAATGCAGTTTTCTTCTCAGACAAAAAAAGAAGTATCTTAAGCCTCGCCAAGAACTTACTTATCTCAGCCCTTTTGGATACAATATAAAACTTTCTGCACGACTAAATAACTTATTTCTAAGCGACAAAGAGCAGTGGAATAACACTGTGAAAATGCTGGTTATTCGGAAAAATTTGCCAAATAATTGAAGCGATTTATAGCAAGAAATCATCATCCAATTTGAAAATGCTAATTTCATAAAATTTCCAATCTTTGGTGGGATCCCAAACACAAAACGAAATCTTTTTCCAAATTGCTAGAACAAAATCCGCCGAGGAATTTATTCTTTTGATCTTTACCTAGTAATGAGTGAATAACTACCATAAGCGTAATTCCTTTCTTGTAGATGTTGATTATGTTCTTCAGAAAACTCTAACACTTCTCCTGGTATGATGGTATCACAATAGCTTTATTAAAAATCTTCCTACCCAAACTTCAAATCAACTCTACTTTCAATCTACAAGTAAGAAATTTGGTCAACCGGTGAAATTCCATCTGAATGGCAAATAGCAAAAAATTTACCTATACTGAAACCAGGCAGGATTAGCAAGAATATTCAATCATTACAGACCCATCTCTTTAACCCGATTGGTTTACCACAAAAATTTTTGAGAAGATTAATTCTAAACAGATTCTTGAGGAATACACAGAAAATTTAATCCCTCATCATGCTGGTTTTACCACAAAAGACTGGTACATACATTCCTAGTCCATCGCCAATCATCCAGGCAGCGATAAAAATATTTCATTTACTTATCAAACTCGTGTAAGCACGGCTTGACTCTGTTTGGAAGTGGATTGATGTAGCAAAATACTTCAACTTAGGATAAAATGCACCAAAATGGCTTCATAATTTTATTCAACACAGGAAATTTTACGTTTTTTGGAAACTCTGCTTCTACTATGAGGTCTTCTTTTTGGTATTCCTCAAGGCAGTACTTTTTTAAGCGGTTTTTTTTATTCTGCGATGGATATTTTCAACAATACATCACAAAGCGGAATGTTTCATTTATGCTGACGATATTTTATTATGCTGCAATGATTCAAACCTCTCTTCTGCACTCAAATATATGCAATTCTCTGTAAACAAGATTAGTCAATGGTGTGATACATGGAAACTCAATATCCAAACTGAAAAGTGCGAAGCCATTAATTTTTCCAATTTTAAACAAATGCCTTCTTCCCATTTAAAGTTATATGATCAAAATATTCCTTGGACTTCTAATATCAAAATTCTAGGCCTGGTTTTTTCTGCCAATCTTAGTTTCAAACAACATTTCTTACATCTTAAAAAGGCTACTATTAAACGACTTAATGCACTCAAAGCTATCGCAGCCAATTCTTGGGGAGCAAGAACTTCTCACTTATTACAAATAGTTAATGCAACTATCCGTAGCAAATTAGAATATGGATGCCATGTTTTCATTACGTCTAGCAAAAGCGAAATCCTTACTATTGAAATATTATACCGTACTGCTTTGCGTTTTGCCACCGGACTTCCCAAGTGGACGCCCATCCCGATCCTTTTGAAGGAAGCTGGTCAAATTTCCTTATCGTTACGTATACGAATGTTGGCCGAACGTTTCTTCTTAAAAAATTTATCTTTAGGCGAGATTTCTCCTCTGTTTCATTACCTTCGTCCTTTAACACGTCGATTAAGATTGAGAAAACCAGTTCCTCTCTCAATCCGACTTTCGGAGCAAATTAATAAGCTGGGAATGGACATAAATTTTTTAATTCCTCCTCATCCCCCTCTTCAAAAACAGGAAAAAAATTCGTTTTAATTTGGACACTCTTCCTTTCCAAACAAAGATCTACTCAAATTCTATCGTACAAACCCTTTTTAAGGAATATAAAAATTTATACTGGAAATACAAAATTATAATCGCAACAGATGCTTCAAAATCGAACGTAAATTGTTCCATAGCGTCCAAAAATTTTACAACTGGAGTGACTAAGGCTGGTTCCGTTTCCAAATATAATAGCATTTTCACTAGTGAAGGCCTTGCAATACTTATCGCTATCAATAATCTCATCAACGATAATCAACATTGCGTTTTACTAAGTGATAGCCTCTCAGTATTAAAAGCACTACAGTGTTCGAATATTCATTCCAAAAGTGTTATCAAATTCCTCGGCCATGAAATTTACAAAATTATTGGAAACATTCAATCCATCAAGTTTGTTTGGACCCCTGGACATGCAGGCATTACTGAAAACGAATACGTGGATTCCTTGGCTCGAAAAGCACCAAGCTCCCTGATCTCTCAATGGATACCACATGAAGATTTACTACTTTCTATGAAAAAATATATTCAAGAAGAAGCCAAAAATGAATGGAAAAATTCAAAATACTATCACGAATTTTATTTTTTAAGCGATAACCGATCTCAACTCCAAGTTTTTCCTTCCAGTCGCAAGAATGATGTCCTAATTTCTCGATTCCGTACTAAAACGTATCCAACCAGTGCTAAACTTTTCAGATTCCGACTTACATCTACATCTTTTTGCAGTTTATGCAAAGTCAAGGAAACCCTGGAACACTTACTTTTTCAGTGTAAACGTTTTGAACTTCAAAGAAACTTTTTTCATGCGGATATGGTTTGTCTCCCACTTTCTTTCTCATGGATTTTTGATTTCTCTTTACATTCCAAAAAGCAGGTTTTTGCCATTCTTAAATTTTTGTGTCATATTCATGATAATCTTTAATTCTTTTCTTCTTTTTTTTTACTTTCATTGACTTTTTCAATTTTTCTTTGTTTCGCGATCTCAGAATTTGATCTAAGGATAATTTGAGATAAAGCAGCCAAGGAGCGAGCATACATCTCAAACAACTTCATCATCATCATCATCAAATAAAGGTGGGGAAAGTTTAACTAATTTAGATTAACACAAAAATAATTTGTAGTACTTATACATTTAAACTTTTAACTTTAATATATATTAATTTAAATATGAGCAAAACAAAAATTAATTTATCTAACACAGGCTTGATCATGTGCGCGTCGAAACTAGACATCAAATTCTGCACTTCACGGATATCATATTTCTTTCTGCATTGGGGTTTTAAGTTCATATTCGAAATGGTGTGCCATGTTTATCTAATCTTGTTAAGATATTTTTAGCGATAAGTTAGAAAGTTGATCTTGATAACCACAGTTTATTATTTTATGCATATAGAAGTATTTATCCTCTATTTTAATTATGGGAAAGTGTGTATTTCGTCTCTATTATAAGTCGTCTATATAAAAGAACTATTATGAATACGAGACCACATATTCAAACCAAACGTTTAAAAAAATTGAGAAATATTCGTTATTGGTTGTGAAAAATTTATTTGAACCTTCCTCTTTGAAATTTCACAAAATTGAGATAGGTAGTGTTGCTTGTTAAGTGACGATTTAATGTAATGTGGTTACATCACAAAGATTACAAGAACTGGATCGCACCATCTCATAATGGTGATAAATCTAAAGCACATTGTCAAGTGTGCAATAAAGAATTTGAGCATGCCAAGATGAGAGACTCATCTTTAAAATCACATGTGAAAAGTAAGTATACTTTTTAATTTCATTTTTTTTGGTATAATTAAAAATATAGAACCCTGTTTTCTCAGGGTTCAGTACTTGCGTACTATCGGTAACCGATTGAAAAATCTTGTTTAAAAACTGATCACTACTCCAGAAGGAAGCAATATCCGAGTGATTATAATATATATATATAATATTAAATATTTTAAATTTTTATAAAATCTTCCAACTTAAAAATTCGCAACTTCCAATTTTGCAATCCATTTTTTAGTTTTCACGCCTTTCATTTTTAGACTTACGAATGCGGTATTGCCGCATTTTCCCCCCTCGCAATAAATTGCCAAATGAAACCATAAGTTGTGCTGTTTGTATGTCTCCTTAAGCGAAAGCTCGCAAGATTAGAGATAACTTCCAATTTTTCTCGAGCTTGGTGACGAAGGGCACTGCATTTTAACCACTTTCTTTACCGATAGTACGTGAGTACCATTTAATATAATAAGAGAAGCTTTTAAAAATATAACATTAATTTCATGCTTTGTTAGTAATACGAATTAAATTACTGGGATATTATTTTAATCAAGTTAATTTATTAATAATAAGTAAAATTTTGTCGATTTATAACCAGATGTTAGATAATTTACAAAACTATTGTATGAAAATATTAATGTGAATTATTTATAAAAGTTAAGCAATTTGTATATAGAAATGATAATTATATTAAAAATTAGTTCTGTAGTAAGGAAATATTTTTGTGCACTTTATTCTTAAATTAAATACGAATGAGATGTATACTTTTTAATTGATATATTTCTGTAATTTCATTTAGTGTGTAGACGCCCTGTATATGTAAGTAGTGGTGTATTGGGACCGGAGCTAGTTTTCAAATTATAAACTTGCAATTATCAAACATAAAATATTGCATACAAAATTAAACATCTTTTTTTTTTTAAATAAAGAAATTAAAAGCATGATTTCAAGAAGGATGATTTTAAACAAACCATTAAAATCTCTAAAATTCAAACGAAACAATGTGCTGAATATTTTATTTCACCTTCCCTTTGTTAAGTTAGAAAAAAAGACAAATATAAAATGAAAGATATGTAGCATTTTATTCCAGTTTATGATAAAGTATTCTCAAACAAATATATTTATTGCTTGCATTTATTTTAAAACATAGATAATAGTTCTATATCCTAAAAATTGTTTAAAGCACTAATTACTTACTTCATAATTTTTGTTTCTTTAATCTTTTTTTTTTTTCATGAATATTACCTTGTAATGTGTTATATAATTACTAAAAGACTGTTTAACACTTATTAGGTAAAAGACATGCTCTACTGATGAATGCTAAAAATAAAACTGCTGTGAACATGAAAACGTTCTTAACTAAATCAAGTGTATATTCAACATCAGTATCAGAAATTGAGGGTAATGCTCTAAAACAAATTGCTGTGCCTCCTATTGCTGACAAGATGGTGCCATCATCCTTGAGTTGTATCCAGGTTTCAAGAAACATTGTCTTAGACGCCTAAATAAAATGGGCATTGAAGTGTATTACTTCACATTATTCATACAATTCCTGCATGAACATCAGTAATTTGTTTAAAGAAATGTTTCCTGACAGTGAAATTGCAAAATACTTTACTTGCGGACCAACAAAATGTGCATATTTGATTTGCTTTGGAATTGCTCTATATTTTACTTCACTGTTGTATAATTCATTACACATTGTTGAAAATTATACTTTATTAATTGATGAATCATTAAACAAGTCTCTGCAAAGTAAACAGATGAACATACAGTGAGATTCTGGAACTCAAATGCCCAAAAACTTGAAACGAGGTATTTAACCACGGTTTTTATGAGTCATTCTATAGCAGAAGACACTTGAAAAGCATTTAATGATGCCACAAAGAGTTGGATCTGAGGAAGGTGATACAAATTTCAATGGATAGACCAGCAATTAACTGGAAGTTCTTCCACATAATCCAAGAACAAATCAGAGATGAATTCCGAGTTGCTAAATATCGGCATCTGTGGTTTGCATATTTTAAATAATGCATTTAAAGTAGGAAGTAGAGCAACTGAGTGGAATTTGGACAGTCTATTTACAGCTCTTTATTGGTTATTGAAAGATTCCCCAACACGTAAAGAAGACTATATTAAAATTTCCTCCACAAAAATTATGCCATGCAATTTTGCTGCCATAAATGGCTGGAAAATGTGCCAGTAGCTGAAAGAACATTAGAAACTTGGGATGATATAAAAAATTATGTCGAGAGTGTTAAAAAGGGGAAGTTTCCAAAACCCGGCTGTAAATCATATGTATGGAGACTGTTACAAATAATTTGACTTGTTCTAAAATAAATTTCTTTCTTTCTTTGGCCAAAATAACAATACCATTTTTAACTCTTTATCAGTCTAGTAAGCCTCATATGCCATTCTTTGCTGAAGTTCTAAAAAAAACTGATACTAGATATAACTGGTACATTTAATGTTGTGAAAAAAGAGTCTTTGGAAATCATGAATAGTGTTTATAAATTATCAAAATTTAATTATGAAGACAAGTCAGTTCTTGCCCCTCTTTCTAAGATAAGCCTTGGATTCACTGGAGACAAGATTTTAAAGCACTTAATATTTCTGAAACAGATTTCTGAAAGATATTTTTGATTCAAAATTACAGTGCCAAACATTTATTTTGAAGATGCTAAAAAATATTTTAGAAAAATTAATTAGTTTCGTAATAGTTAGGTGCTTATGTTGTATTGATCCAAGAAAATTAGCTTCAAATAGTTATGACTGTTATAACAAATTGAAAAATGTATTATCTCATTTAGTGAAAATACAGCATACAAAAGAAAATGAATGTGATGATATTTTAATTGAGTTTAATTCTTTTCTAACTAAAATAGTACTACCAAATTCTTCAAAATTTCTGAGATATGATCCATAGTTATTGTTAGTCCAGTTAGTATTGCCAGTTTTTTGTATGGGTATTTAGGAAAAGATAAAAACTTTAGCAAATTGTGGTAAATAATGCATACACTTTTAATACTTTCTAATGGACAAGCTGAAATAGAAAGGGGTTTTTCCTGTAAAAAAAGGATCGAAATTGAAAACCTAAAAGAACAATCCTATATAGCCCAAAGAATTATAATTGATCATTTAAAATATGCTGAAAATTCATATTTCCTTGAATTAACAAAGAACTAAGATTGTCCATAGCAGGGGCAAGACAAAAATATTTGGCTTACCTTGAAGATCGAAAGAACAAGAAATTCAACACAAAAAAAGGAAATGCTTTTTTGTTGATTTAAATGAACTAAGAAATAAGAAAAGATGCTTACAAAGTGCAGTTGAAGAATTGGAAAAAAGTTCTGTAAAATTGGCAGAGAAAGCAGAGTTAACAAATAATATGAATCAATCGAGCAGTTTTCGCCGCTCAGCAAAAGAGAAAAAATAAGAATTAGAAGGCATTGAGGAAAAGTTAACACTTTACCGACCGGCCGTCGATTAATCGACGTTTTGTTTTTCAGCGCATAC
>BGPR01014026.1:0-10521 GCA_013235015.1 Araneus ventricosus | reverse complement strand
TTAATCGACGTTTTGTTTTTCAGCGCATACCGACCGGCCGTCGATTATTCGACGTTTTGTTCTCATCGTATACCGACCGGCCGTAGATTATTTAGCGTTTGCTCCCCAGAGCTTACCGACCGGTCGTCGATTAATCGACTTTTGACCGATCTGTGGTGACTACGTTTTCCACCAATTCAGCATGCCCTGAAAAAAATTCAGCTGTCGTTTTCTCGAGTGCAGCTGGGTGCGACCAGATTTTCCTGCGAAAAGAGTCGGGATTTTTCATCGTGCAGCTGGGTGCGACTAGATTTTCCTGCGAGGAAAGTCGGGATTTTTTCATCGATATGAAGGTTGTATTATGCAAATTCCCAGCCTTGGACGGGGATAAAAGCCCACCAGCAGTTCTCCAAGCAGCGCAGTCAGCCAGCGGTTCTCAACCAGTCAAGCAGGCAGTTCCGGTTCTGTTCTCATGGAGTATTGTCTCGCTTCTTCCCTTGGAGTTCTCCAAAATAACAATGTTTTGTTGCGGTTGCAGATGGCGCTGATTCCATCATCCAATGAAAAGCATTATATGCTGATCCATTGGGACATACTGTCCAGTGAGTCTTTCGACCGGTCTACAGACCAAAGTTCACAGTGACGTTATTGCCCCGAAGTGACCGCTCCATTTGAGGCGACGAATGAACACGGCCTTACATTGACAAGTATCAAGCAGCAAGCATTCTTTATTCAGATAATCGGTGCTTTTTTCTAAGCTTTAGCCCTTAGAAATGAATGGAAAGGATAGTCTCGGCGAGTGTTATCTCGACGACCTGTCAGATTGTCTTGACTGCCGTTCAGCAAGTAGTTCTGATGACGAAAGTGATAGCAGTAGTATAGTCATTCGAAAGCGACGTCCTGTACCGCTGATATACAGTGATTCAGAAGACGAGGACATGAATAATAATGTTGAAGACAACAATGATACATGGTCAACGAACGACAAGAGTATAATTTTGGAACCTTTCGAAGGCAGCTCTGGCGTAAAAATTATGCCAAGTTCCTCTGAAAGCGTAATGGATATTGTGAATTTATTCATTGGAAGTGACCTGATTGAGCACTTCGTGAGGGAGTCTAATAGATATCATTATCAAATTGTGGAAAAATATAGAATTACATCAAAAACGAAAAAATGGAAAGACGTCACGGTGACTGAAATGAAGAAATTTTTGGGCCTGATCATTCTCATGGGACAAGTAAAGAAGGACATTCTCTACGATTATTGGTCTACAGACCCATCTATAGAAACGCCGTTCTTCTCGAAGGTTATGAGCAGGAACAGATTTTTACAAATAATGCAAAGCTGGCATTTTTGTAATAATAACGATATTTCTCCCAATTCGCATAGGCTGGTGAAGGTCCAGCCTGTCATTGATTATTTCAAGGAAAAATTTAACAACGTATATAAACCAGATCAACAATTGTCTCTAGATGAATGCGTAATTCCGTGGAGAGGTAGACTGTCAATCAAAACATATAATCCGGCAAAAATTACAAAATATGGAATACTGGTTAGAGTGCTGTCTGAAGCTCGTACAGGATATGTATCCAACTTTTGTGTGTATGCCGCTGATGGAAAAAAATTAGAAGAGACAGTATTATCGGTCATTGGACCGTATAAGAACATGTGGCATCATATATATCAAGATAATTATTACAATAGTGTCAACATAGCTAAAATTTTTTTAAAAAATAAATTGCGATTGTGCGGGACGATTCGAAAGAACAGAGGTCTTCCTCAAATACTTCAAACGGTCAAGCTTTCAAGAGGCCAACATCAATTTCTTAGAAATGGCAATATTTTATTACAAGTATGGAATAATGGCAAAAGAAATGTAAACATGATATCGACAATACATTCTGCACAAATGGTGGAATCTAGAAACAGAAGCAGGACATCACATTGCCCCATACAGAAGCCTATTTCAATAATAGATTATAATAAATATATGAAGGGCGTAGATCGCGCAGATCAATATCTGTCCTATTACTCCATTTTTAGGAAAACAAAAAAATGGACGAAACGTGTCGTAATGTTCTTCATCAATTGTGCACTTTTTAACTCCTTTAAAGTATATACAACTCTGAACGGACAGAAGATTACATATAAAAATTTTCTGCACAAAGCGGCACTTTCATTGATAGAAGACTGCGAAACTGAAGAACAAGGTAAGGATCTACCTAATTCCGAACCCACAAGAACCACATCCCGATTTGATCATCCCGGAAGACTCGCAAATTTCGGGAAGCATAAACTAGTAAATATAGTGACCAGCGGTCAATGTAAAAAACCCCTACGACAATGCAGAGTTTGTGCAAGTAAAAAAAAACTAAGCAGAACAGGTTTCGCTTGTAAATACTGCAACGTCCCACTACACAAAGGTGACTGTTTCGAGCGCTATCATAGTTTAAAAAAATATTAAACAACTTCTTTTTTCGACAAATATTGTTATATGGATTATGGCATATTTTATGTAAATAATAAACTGAAAACGATTGTAATAGATAAAATAAATATTGTTTAACACTAATATGATTAAAGTAAAAGATTTTATTAAATTTCGTTACCCTACAATAACACGAAGCGTACAATTTTACCAGAGTTTAAGAAAAGCACATATATTCCCGCGCGTCAGTCTAGGCCGAAACCGAGCCGGTGTCTCGGACGATCTGCAGCTGAGCGGGCGGTGAAAGGGCATAGTATGTTCGAACCGCTACCGGTCGGTAAAGTGTTAAATACAATGCTTAAAGAGTTAAAAGAACATTAATTTGTTTCCCCTAGTAATGATGTTTTCTATACCTGGTGCATTTTTTTATATTCAAACATAAGAAGTTTTCTGACTCCTGAAAAAAGTTGTAACTTTTTAAAAAAGCAGGTTATATTTTATTAAAATATGAAATTATTAATGTACACATTAGTAGTTATCATTTACTTTTTAAGCTGAATTCTAATTGAAAAGCATTCATTCCCATATGCATATTGATTATAAAAGGAAATTATTGTGCTCTTCAGTTTTGAAACATTATACAGAATCAACAAATTCTTGAAATGTCAAATTATATATTTTTCTTTACAGTTTAATTTTGTTGTTTTATTTAATTACTAGCTGTTACCCGCGACTTCGTGCACAAAGAATTTCAATTATTCTTTTTTTTTATTCACGAATGTAAATGTTTTGTTGCATTTTGAAAGGGGAAAGTAAAAGTTCTGACGGTTAAAAATACTTAATTGGACGGCTGACAGGAGTGTATTGTACACGTATGCTGATATAGTTATGTAAATTGTTTATCTATACTAATATACTTTTGTATACCACATTATTTGCACGGCTGTAGAGGTTCTGTGGACTGGACACATGTGAACACGCCACATATAGTTGCCCATGCGAAAAATATGGTTTTTCCAAATATACGCCCGCCTCTTTCAGTGTCTGGCCCTGAGCCTGGCAAATGATATTTTTAAAGGGATTTGTTACCTTTTGAACTGAGATGATAAATCCTTCGGTATTATCGGTAGGTGTGGAATTAAAACACTCTCTCTTTTCCCTATATCAGTCATAACAGTATCTTTCATGACGTTTGAACCTAGGTGTGTAATTTGTAACCATGTGCCATTGCAGAGTCTCGGTATATCGAGGTTACGTATTAGTAGTACTGGCACACCTACTTTCAGTCTCGACTTGTCAGAAGGTGCGCCTGAAAATTCTAAGTTGTTGAAGAAAAAAAAATGATGATGAAAAAAACCCTACAAAATATGATGTTCCTTGTTAATGCCCATTACCGTATCTACAGATGGATATTCTGTAATATCTCACTGTGAAAATTAAACAAAACACCGAGAGAATAATTCACTAATGTCATTGGATCACTGTGTAACCGTATTTAAAGCTGTAAATGCTACGACAACAGGAAACCGGAAGTGTAAAGTCTCCTTTGTTTTTTATGGTCAAAGAAGGCAATATTTTCTTATATTAACTTGAACACTGGCAAACGCCCGCACGCGAAACAATAATTTGGCTTGAATTTATTTCTATAAGAATAAAAAAAAATTGTTAGAAATTACGTTGCAAAAATATTTTTAAACCTTAATAACAATCAGAGAAAACATTTCATCGCAATGGAATTAATTGCATTACAAAGATCAATTTCTGGTCTTTAAAATGGCATAAAAATAATTGCTGCCTAATAAATATTTCAGAAGTTATTGGCAAAAAACGTCTACGCATAAGGCTTAAAAGCGACTAATTTTCGTTATTTAATTAAATATTTTAAGAATGAATTAACTCTGAAAGTTGAAAATAGCACCTTTGACGTAGAAATATGCTGTAGAATGTCGTGTGTAAATTTCATGTCGTAACCGTTCACCGTTTAGGAAGAGTTCTTGTGACTGACAGACAGACAGATACATGTAATTTCTGCGTTATTTTATGGATATTTACAAACATAAGCAAAATTTTGAGAAATAAAGGTAAATTAGTTCAAAGTCGAACCATTTCCTAGCAACTGAGTAGCTATAAATTTGCATTATTTCAAAATCGTCTGCACGTAAAACTTAAAAAAATTAATAAAAATTGAAGGAAAAATTTCACAGAAAATAATTTGGTATCATTGAAAAGGTAAAATTTTGCACTTTAATTTGGTATAAAAGTAACTTGTATCGGACAATTTGTTCCGAAGTTACAGCGGAAAAAAGGATTACTTGATAGTTGATTTTAAAAATAATTTATTCCACATGTTTTCGATTCCTGAAGGATCACGTGACAGTTGATTGAAAAATAAAATAATCTTCATCGAGAATCGCTGAGTCAATGGGCTTTGTTAATTATTTAATTGTTGTCTGTAGTCAAAAATAATTTAACGTGATTTCACCTAGCCTATGTCCGTTCTTGGGTTTCAAGCTACAACTCTGCCAATTTTCATCCAAATCGGTTTTGTAGTTTGGTCGTGAAAGCTTAACAAACAGACAGACAGACAGACACACTTTCGCATTTATTATATTATTAAGGATTTATGAAGGTGAACTCAAAATGTTATTGTACAGACATGACACATTTCCGCGGATTTCCGCTTTTTCGGCATCGAATTTTATCATTCCTGGGATCGATGCAAATATACATTAAAATTTTTGTTAATGTGTTGGGGGGGGGGGGTTGTTCACGCAAACAAAAACTGTACGCCTTGTGATAATTTTGCGTATGGTTCTAAAGCGAAAGAGTTTCGAATTCATGAGATATTGCGTAATCCTGCCGAAAGCCGTTCAGCGTCCGAATTATGTATCGGCGCTTTGGGGTCAAAGTTTAGCATTGGGAGGAATGCCTGACGGTTGTATTCTTTTCTTTATCGTTTCGTCTTTCATTCCATCCAATCAGAATTCATTCCATCCAATCAGAATTCATTCCGAATTCTGATTGGATAGAAAATCAACCCACGAATTTCTTCTGATGCGAATTTCGTGAGAAAAAAAATCATTAGCTCTCTGTGAAGGAAGCCATTTTATTTTTGCGTTCTTTTTACCGTTCTTTTCTTCATTTTTGTTAGTTATTTCGATTTTATTTTTGTTAGTTTTCATTCCTTAACGTTTGTCTATCAACACAAACATGACACATTTGTGCGCAAACGCGGATTTCAGTGTTTTCGGTATCGGATTTTATCATTCTTGGGATCGATGTAAATCGGCATTAAAAGTTTTGGTAATGCGTTGGAGGAGAAGGGGAAGGGTTGCACTCACAAAAGACGTGAATAGCAAGCAAACAAAAACTGTTCTCCGTGTACACATTCAAATTAATCTCAGATTTTATAGATAAAAGATCAGAAATAATGTATATTGAAACGTATTCTTCGATTTAGAGTGTTAAATACAAAATGTTGAGCAAAAAGCAGTCTGCTTTTGAATATTTTAGAAAAAAGATTTTTTGTGTGATGCTATTGATAGTAACGTGCAAAAATTTAAGGTCATCAGGCGAATGGTACTAGGAGGAACTTGATAGTAAGAAAATAGCTGTGAGAAAAAAATAAAGAAAAACCCACAATCAAAGAAAGAGAGCAAAATTTAAAAAATGAAGGAAAAGAGCAGACTGGAGGATAAAAGAAAGCTTGAACTGCTAGCTCAAAAAAATGAGAAACAAAAGTCTTAATAATTATGTATAATCAAAAAAAGTTTTTACATGGCCATATTTTTTAGTGAGATAATTTTTATCATAGTTTTTATTTTAACAAAACTTTATACATAATTCATTTTTCACCCATTAATTTTCTTTTAAATAATAATTCTACAATATTTTTAATATTCCAAGCACTTTTTGTATAAATTTATTCATTTATTGTTCAAGTAATCATACTTATTTTGCTTCTCTGTGTTTATGTTTGATACGATTCCGTATTTATGAAGTTCTTCTTTTTTTGTTCTAAGCCTGTGTCATGTCTGATTGTAATCTAAATAGAAATTTTGTGTTTAACTATTTTTGTAACAATCTAGTTAAATTAATTGTTAATAGTACATCAAATCATTGTAATCTGAACTGCCTCAAAAATAGTGAGAGTAGCCTTAAAAAGGCCTTAAATTTTTGTGCAGGATAAGAGTGGGAACCCTGTATAGCTATCTTGTAAATGATATATTTATATATGTGTGTGAAATAATTATTAGTTGAAAAGATCATTTCCTATAGTCATGCTTTATTTGTTTTTAAACATGTTCCTTAGAATGTATTACAATATTTGGTCCTATCAAAACAGCACAAGTTTCATTATACCTAGTGAATTACTTATTAATTTGTTAAGCATTGGATTATGAAACAAGAAAATTAAATAATAGAATTTTTATGATTATTTGTCACTTTTATGGTCGGGCCTGTATAATCTAGTCAAGTTTATTAGCACAGGAGTTGTGATAAAGGGGAAGTGTGACAGCTTCTTTTTGTCAGAACAACCTTGGTGCAGTTAGATATGAACTGAGGAAAAAGTCCTGTAGATGGGAAAGTTAGCTCCTGTAGATGGTGGTGGTGGGGGGTTCCTGGAGGACTTTCAGGGGAAACTAGTCCTTATTTATATTGGAGAATTCCCCCAAAATTTGGCTCGACTGCAGCAAGCAATTCATTGGTAAGGTTGACTTAAAAGCTTGTTTAAAGTTAATAGATAACTATATGGCCAAAAGTATCCGGACACTTTCAGATTTTCACATTTTTTAGAGTTTCTCCAGAAAGGTTTAACTGACTGCTTTTAAACTTCGACCAGGTAAAGAAAGACTGTAATTCACAAATTGTACATTGAAGATCTGGTCCTTAGGGCAATTAGGGGACCTTCTACACTGTTGAAGACAAAAACGTTTTTGGCCCACCCTGCTTCACAACATACTGATAACAAGATGAAACTTTCAGAAATGGTAATGTTTAATGTGCATAATATTTACAGGAATTTTCGTTAACTCAGAACAAATATTTGTGAAGATATAAAGGTTTTCTTAAAAAATCCCAAATTTTCCCACTTGTTTTTCGTTTATAACATGCAGAGTTTTCTCTTATATTATACGAAACTTACAGAAAAAATGACAATATGTTAGAGAAGCATTTTTTAAAAATTTGGAAAAGAATGTTTAAATATTACAGGAAATATGAGCATGTTTAGTAAATGTTTTACTGTGCATGCATGAAACATAGCGTAATTTTTCTTTCACAACTTTAAGGCCAGATTTATAGGGCAACTTATATATAAAAATTCAGTTCAATATCATTAGTATTCAGAAAGATATCAGCACTACAACGAGCAGAATTTCAGCTCTTGTCGAAGAGAAGCTAAAAGATGAGGGGTTGTACACAAATTGATATTTTTTAAACTTATATCTTTAAACAGTTACATTGAATTGTATAGTGTTTAGAATTTGCTGAATACCCATCAACACTTCTAATATTCTTAACAAATAAAAAAATGTAAGTTTGTAGAATTATTAAAATATTTTAAGAAAAGAAATTAATTAGATAAAAAAAACCGTTTTGCCTTAAAGAAATATATTTAAAAATATCATTTGGCCGTAAATTGTAATATGTAACTTGTTAATAATCATGTAAATAATGTAATTAAAGTAATAAAATTTTTGTTATTTATAGTGCCTAATTAGCTGGAATTTAAGTTATGCATGTAATTGATAAGTGCTCATGTGTATTCATCAAATTCTAACCACTATACAATTCAATATAACTATTCAAGGATATAAGTTAAAAAAATATCAATTTGTGTACAACCCCTCATCTTTAACTTCTCTTCGACAGGAGCTAAAATTCTGCTTGTTGTAATGCCGATATCTTTTCGATTACTAATGATATTGAACTGAATTTTTTTATATAAGTTGCCCTATATATCTGGGTTTAACGTTGTAAAAGAAAAATTACGCTATGTTTCGCGCATGCGCAGTAAAACATTATTTACTAAAAATGCTCATATTTCCTGTAATATTCAAACATTCTTTTACAAAACGCTTTTCTAACATATTGTCATTTTTTCTGTAAGTTTCATATAATATAAGAGAAAACTCTGCATGTTAGAAGCAAAAAACAGGTGGGAAAATTTGGGATTTTTGAAGAAAACCTTTATCTTCCCAAATACAGTGAAACCTCTTCGAACGGCCAACCCTCTTAACGGCCAATTTTTCGGCCCATAGACCTAATGTTAAAATAACCCTTAGCAACGGCCACCCAACACCTCTGAATGGCTGCCGGGTGGGTTCGCCCATCCCATTGAACAAAAACATCGGTTAGAGATTTACTTTTCAAGCTGAAAAACAAACTTGAAAAAATGGTTTTTTTCCGAGAAGGGTAAAAACTTAAAACAGTCAAAAATTGTATCCTTTTTTTTCAAAAAATGTAAAAAATTATTAAATAAAGTACTATTTTCTCTTTAGATAAGTCTCAAACTTCATTTTAAATAAGAAATATGTGTCAGACTTGTTTATATTATGTATTATAGCAATTATCTTGTAATTGTAACGAAAACCCTTCAGAGCAGCCACCCCTGCGAGCGGTCCTCTAGACCGAATCTTCAGTGCAAAATGTGAGTTACAGTCTGTTCTTCACATGGTCGAAGTTTAAAGGCAGTCAGTTAAAACTTTTCTGGAGAAATTCTAAAAAATGTAAAAATCTGAAAAGTGTCTGGATACTTTTGGGCATATAGTGTATTTTCATGAGTTGTTTTATTCTGCTTATAATAGTTTAGGAATTTATTTGTCTTTAGAAAGAATTGAATAACTGTCTGAACACTTCTTGATCCTATTTTCAAGCATTTAAGGTTAAAATAACTGTTTTATTTAAATACATTAACAATATCATGCTGTTCTCCATCTGTTCTGTTTCTTTTATGCACACATGAAACATAATATTGACTAATCTCCTGAATTTATATAGGAAACAGAATAGGCAAATTACTGTCAATCAGGGTTGCGGCGATTTAAATCAACTGATTTTTTTAAAAAAAATCACTGATTTAAGTCACTTTATTTTAAATATCAAGTTAATCTGCTTTAATGAAATAAAATTGTTCATGTATCTTTAAATAGTGATTTTAAAATATTTTTAAATGTATATTTAAAAAAAGAATATATAAATCGTAAAAAAAATATTTCATTGAATTGATGTAACTAAAGTACTTTCCATATCTTTATTTTTGAGAACACATGCAAATAAGGTTTAAAATAAAACTCTAATGAGCAACACAATAAAATGCAAAGTATGAGATGCTCTTTTTCTATAAAATAAATATTGTGAAAGGATCATGTTCACAAAGAAAGAACATAGTAAAATGCATTGAGTTTCATTTTAATATTGGAGAAAACTAAATAGTGTTGGGGAAAACAAAGTTTTTATATTACATTAATGTTCAAATGTAAGATAATTAAATAATGCATACAAATGTTCCAAAAGAAATACAAACATCCACATAGTACAATTTAAAATATGATCTATAATTATAAGAGGCAATGTTTGTGTGTGCGATGTCCAGACAAATCTATCACACTTATAGTCATGAAATTTGGCACACAGCTGATGGTGACTCAATGCACCTCGAAGCCTTAAAAATGTAATGTAGAAAAATTTTTAATTAATGTTTTGGGTGATTTTTTGCTCTAATTTCTCAATAGCGTGTTTTTGGATAATTGTACAAAAAAAATTGATACACCAACGGAAAGGCGAAACGATTTCTGTTCTAATGAAGTTTGTTTCTTACATCTAACGTAATTTACTGAATTTTGGGAAATTTTTGAAAAATTGTCACTTTTATGTTTCTTTTCCATTTGGATTTCTTAAAATTCTTGCTTAAATAAATATTAAACTTTATTTATTATAAATAACAAGCGCATAGAATGGTTGATGTGTAAATTATATTTAAAAAGCATGCTTTTGAGTCCAGGTTAGAAAAAGTTATTTCAGAAAATTTCAGTGACTTGTCACCTAGTTACTGGTTTCTTTAATTTTTTATGCTTAGTAAGAAGTAGTTTATTCTCAAGGTCAAGGTGAA